>JAVTVY010042926.1:0-18095 GCA_036873755.1 Hanleya hanleyi | reverse complement strand
GACCGACGGGCTCCGGCAAAACGCACTTCGTCAGGAAGCTCCTTCAACACGCCGACAGCATGATCACTCCACCCATTGCCCGAGTCGTGTGGTGTTACAGAGAATGGCAGGAAGCGTATGCAGCAATGCCCCACATCACGTTCGTGGAAGGCCTACCCAACCTGGCCGATTTGGAACCCGACACCTTGGTGGTTGTGGATGATCTGATGGCGGAGACGGATGCACGGGTCACCCAACTCTTTACCAAAGGCAGCCATCATCGACGGCTCAGCATCATCTACATTGTGCAGAATCTGTTCAGTAAAAACAAAGAACATCGGAATATCAGCTTAAATGCCCACTACCTGGTGGTCTTCAAAAACCAGAGAGATACCACTCAACTGCTGCACCTGCCGAGACAGATGTATCCCGGCCGCACACCGTTTGCGTTGGAAGCCTTTAAAGATGCCACAACCCCTCAGCACGGGTATATGCTGTTCGACCTCAAGCAAGCCACCCCCGACCACCTTCGACTACGGACCGGCATCTTTCCCGGAGAGACCCACCACGTGTACATGCAAAAATAATGTAAACACGCCCACAGTGGCGCCTCCAGCTGGGGTCTGTGTGTTTGATGATGGGGAATAATAAAAAGAATGAATACCACAGCAGGGTTGACTTTGTCTGTGAGGTGGATAAAAAGGGCAGCGTTGTGGGTTCTAGCATTAGTTGTACAGGATGTCTGCGCCAGTACGGAAGCACGCTCCCACGCTCCGTGTATTGAAGACGGCCCCACCCGAGTTAGTCCGAACCATTGTACGCGGTGCGGACCCTGACCTTGTACGCTGTCTGTACGAGATCGGGTACAACCTGTTAAAAGGCAACGTACCACTGACTCCGGCTCAGAAGACCAAGTTGGCCAAGCATAAGACAGGTCTCCGAACCCTAGTCCACAAGCGGGTCCCTCAAACACAAAAGAAAAAGGTGTTACAGAAAGGCGGCTTTCTCGGGGCCATCTTAGCACCGTTGGCCGCTTCCGTGTTGGGTCCAGTACTGGGTGGACTCTTCGGCCGACAATGAACCACACGAGAAAAATGGTCCTCGTCGAACCACGGTTCCTGCAAAACCTCCAATCACCCTACCCTGTCCCACCTACGGTGAAGACCATAAACAGCCTCGATGGAGAGATGCAACAGATCTTACAGAGACCGGGGTTAAACGACAGTGAGAAAGTACAACGGTACAATGAGACGCTTCAACGGTACATGACGTTCATGGACCAATACAAAACCCTGTCTACCCCAGCAACAGCACCACCACCACCACCACCACCACGTGACAGACCGCCGACCTCAGCACCGCTCCAACAGCCGGGTGGGGTAGCCCCCACAGCCCCACAGTGGGTGGAAGACGAAGTGCTGAAGAGTGTACCTGCATCGTTCAAGAAACAAGCTGGCCTGGTATTACAACGGATGAAACAGAATCCTAACATGACTTGGAATGATAAAGGCGAACTCCTGGTACAGAATCAGGTGGTCCCCAGCACCCACATGACGGATTTAGTGAATGACCTGATGCGTAAACGCAGATCGCACACGGATCCTCGAGGATGGGAGGTCTTCGCTCAAGGCTTGAAAGACATGCATGTACCACAGGAATTGGTGGGGAACCCCACCGCTGGGCCTTTATGCAGCAAACCCAGCAATCGCCGAGTCGTGCACCACGACTCTCACCACAACCTTCTTGGGAAGCCGACTGGGAACCGGAGTCACCCCCAAAACTCCACCACCATCACAACGGGCACCTTCTTTTCAGACCTTTAAAAAACCACCCTCGATCAGGACACCCCACATCTCCAGAGCCGTGACACGTAGCAAGTCAACGCGACGAACACGACGCCGCACACAACCGCCCAAGGCCTGGAAGACCTATTAAAACCAACAGCAGCAGCAGGACAGCTCAGTCGCCATGTTTTGCCTGACCCTACCCAGTAACAGTTCGCTGGATGTGTTTCCTGACAACACCGTGGCCAAGTACGTCACCCAGTTACCACAACCGTTACATTTACCTGGACGCTGGGAATGTGCCCTCGTGGATATCCAATACCCTTACTCGTGGTACAACGTGCGAGCCAATGAAGTGTGGTACGAGGTCACCTACGAAGGCAAAAACACCCGGCTCACCCTGCCCGAAGGCCAATATGATACCCCCAAAGAGTTCATGGGTGGGCTGTCAAGACTGATGCATGATAAGGCGCTACGGGGGTGACGGATAGTGCAACACGCCTGATAGCCTTGCGCTTCAAGAGAAACGTGTTCTTCGATGTCAACGTACACAACGACAAGGCACAGCTTACCCTCACCGATACCGTGAATGTGAAACTCAGTCCTACACTACAGCAAATGCTGTGTTTCGATCTACAGACGTTCGCTGGTCCCACCCAACACCATGGCGAGATGCCGATGGATATGAAGTCGGGTATGTACGGACTCTACGTCTACTCGGACGTGGTGGACAACCACATCGTGGGCGATATCAACACACCTCTGTTACGGGCGGTCCCCATTAAAAAGACGTATGGAGGTCAAGTCACCCACAGTTTCAACCATATCATGTACCTGCCCGTACGACATACCGACATCAACACGATCACGGTGGATATAAGAGATGACACGGGACGACCGGTGGCATTCGAACGAGAAAAAGTGGTGCTGACACTTCATTTTCGACAAGCACGTGCTCCCCACTTTGCATAATGAAAGTACCTTACGAGTGCGATGCACGCAGCTATGCCGACTATTATGCCCAACAGGTCGGGGGTGGCTTTCCGGTCTTTAGCGGTGCACGCATGCAACGAGGACATGGTCTGGGGAACATACTCGGCAGCATTGTGAAAACGTTCCTGCCCTTGGTGACGCGTGGGGTGAAAGCAATCGGCAAACAAGCGGTACGCAGTGGACTGCAAGTGGCCGGTGATGTCTTGGGGGATACGGCACCCCGACATGCCTTGAAACGACGGGCCAAAGAAGCGGGAGGCGTCTTGGTGGCCAAAGCACAACGCACCGTTGGGAATAAAAGAGCTGCCCCATCGAGACCACGCACCAGTCGACGACCGACCCAGCGACGACGCACATCCAAGAAGACCCGGGATATCTTTTCTTAAAACATGGCCTTAATCCACGCCGAGTCCTGCCCCTCCACCAACAGTGAATTTGATTTGTGGACCGTGCCGCCCACACAAACCAGTGTCGAACAAGGATTATGGGTGGGGCATCTCCCGCTCTCCAGCATCAACGAAACCGGGCCCATCGAGTTCACCATCAGTAATGCGGATACGGCCTATGTGGATTTAGCCCATACCTGCTTGTATGTGAAAGCCAAGGTGGTCAATGGAGCTGGCACCAGAATCGCTGACCAAGCAACGGTGGGCCCGACGAATCTCTGGCTGCACTCGATGTTTCAGCAGGTGGATATTTTTCTCAGCGACAAACTCATCAGTGACTCCACCAGCACGTACCACCCCTATCGAGCCTACATCGAGACACTGTTGTCGTATGGCCGAGAGGCTAAAAAATCTCAGCTGACAACCGCTTTATTCTACAAGGACACGGCCGAGCACATGGACACGGCGGACAATGGGGGATATAACAAACGGAAGGCTTTCACTGCGAACAGTGCCTCGGTGGATATGATGGGTCGACTGCACACAGACATGTTCATGCAAGACCGGTACCTCTTGGACAAGATCCCCATCAAAATCCGACTGATACAGGCGCCTCCGACCTTCGCCTTGATGGCCACTAACGTAGAGGGGCATGCAGCTGACTATAAGATTGTTATCCAAGAGGCAGTCCTGTATGTCCGAAAAGTGAAACCGAATCCAGTCGTTCAATTGGGACACATGAAAGCCTTGGAAACAAAACCAGCCCAGTACCCTATCCGACGTGTACAAACCAAAGTGTTCTCTGTTCCTGCTGGAAATATGGGCGCCAACAAAGAAAACCTGTTCCTGGGGGAACTACCCAAGCGATTGATTCTGGCCTGTGTGGAAAATACCAGTTTCAGCGGAGCCTACCCAGAGAATCCGTTTGACTTTAAACATTTCGGCATCAATTTTGTGGCCCTGCATGTGGATGGACAACAGGTGCCAGCCACGGCCTTAACCCCGAACTTTGGGCGGAGGAATTTCATTCGAGCCTATCAGAGCCTGTTTACAGCCACCGGTCAAATAAACCAGGCCGAAGGGAATATGATCAGTCGGGAGGACTACGGGAACGGATACACGTTGTTCTGTTTCGATCTGACCCCCACCTTAGAGAACGACCATCAGCTGGCCCTGACCAAGCAAGGCAATTTACGGTTGGAGATCCACTTTGCACGAGCCCTGGCGACCACCGTCAATGTGATCTGCTACGCCGAGTTTGACAACATCATTCAAGTGGACAAGGAGCGCAACGTCCTGTGTGACTTCTCCACCTAACATGGATACAGACCAGATAACCACCGTGCTGGAGAATGACCCAGAGACACGTAGGGTCTTTCAAGGGATGTTCGCCCGAGATGTGTTTCCATTAGACCGTATGTATCCGGCTGCTTACGTTCTCAACACGGACCCGATGGATCGACCCGGTGAACACTGGGTGGCCGTGTACTTGACAGAACAGCAGGGGGAATACTTTGACCCGTACGGTCTGCCACCCCTCCATCCCGATTTAACAGACTCCATGGATCAAGGCACAGAGACGTGGTGTTGGAACAGTCAAACGTTGCAAAGCCTGACCAGTGGCGTGTGCGGACAATATTGCTTGTTTTACCTGTACCGTCGATGCCGGGGAAGACCCTTATCTACTATCGTACAGATGTTTGACGAGTACCCCCAGGCCGAGGACCGCGATGTACTCGTCTATGACTGGGCCGCCCATCATTTCAATGTACAAGCCCGTTCTGGGCTTAAGTTAATGACAAGCCCCTTGTTCTGGGCTTCAATGTACAAGCCCCTTGTTCTGGGCTTCAATGTACAAGCCCCTTGTTCTGGGCTTCAGTTAATTACAAGCCCCTTGTTCTGGGCTTCAGTTTTCACGTGGTTGTTCTCACGTTGTTGTTGTTCACTGAATAAAAAAAAATGAGATCTCACCCAAAAACCCTGTCTTGTGTGTTTTATTCCTAATGCATCAATGCCCAATGTGGAGATTCAGTCAAACTGAAATCAGTGGTGTAGGATGGGGTCAAAATGTAACCCATCAAGTTTAGAATGCAAGAGCACTATAGTAAAAATAGAGAGCCAATGAAATCAGCCTACAGACCAAGTACGTGTCTTTGGTCTAGGTTTGGAGCGGGCATTTCATTGAGGTTCGTGTATACGGTGAGTGAAGAGACTCGTCCAACACGTATAGATTATGTTGATGACTATAAGTTCTAGGTAACCCATCAAGGTTAGAATGCAAGAGCACTATAGTAAAAATAGAGAGCCAATGAAATCAGCCTACAGACCAAGTACGTGTCTTTGGTCTAAGTTTGGAGCGGGCATTTCATTGAGGTACGTATATACGGTGAGTGAAGAGACTCGTCCAACACGTATAGATTATGACTATAAGTTCTATGAGCATAATGCATGAAAGTGGCTTTGAACACCGTATTAGCCCATCAGTGGCCTAGATTGGAGCCAAAGGCAACCCATCCATGTCCAGAAAAACATTATCCGGGTGTACAAGAACCCAGATGTAGGCGCGGACGTCAGCGAAAGCACACCGTGAGTACCCCAGTTCGATTGGCTGATTGTTCGATCGCTGATTGGTTCTTTTTCTCGACCGCTGATTGGCTCTTTTTCTCGACCGCTGATTGGTCCAAATGGACCTGCCCATCTTTCCCAGGTTCATCTAGAATCCCCCTTTTTTTGTGCTCAAGCTCTGACTATAGCGATGCCGCAACATTGTCTCATTGGACATTGGACCGTCTGACCTGGAGGTGACCCTTTGACCTTTTGACCCGCGTCCGCGCGCGCACTGCCGGGGATGACGCGGGATGACGCGGGATGACGCGCGCGCGCGCGCGCTGCGGGGCGCTGGGGCGGGAAAACACCCCGGCGGTTGAACATTGGAACTCTTGTGGGTTTGGAGGATGAACATACGGACGTCTAAGGGAAAAAATTGGAACTCTTCTATGTTTGGAGGTAGTGTTTAGTGAAAACCCGGAAGTGACGTGACAACCCACGTCACCTGCGTATATACTCCTGTAAAATAGAGCCGATTTTATTTCTTTGGAAGGGCAAGGTCAATAGGACTTGCGCTTTTTATACTACTAAACTGTGAAGTAGATTACATCTTACATAGGCCTTAAGGCCGTGATATGCATATGAAGTATTCTGAGGCATGGTCAGTACTTTCCAATTTTCCCTTCGTCTACTACTCGCCGATTTTTTTGATTTTTTTTATTATTTATTTATTTATTTATTTATTTATTTATTTCCTCGAGAGCTTTAAAATATGACCTCACTCTACCCCATCGGGCCACTAGTGCTCCACCTAGACTCCAACATGTCCACCCCGTATGGATTTATACATACTAATATCTCAGTATATGAGTGTATATGGGTCTATATGGATCTATATACAAGCCTACGCGGTACTTTCACATTTTTTTCCATCGTATTCTACATGATCAACCTCATAGCTCATAGTAAAAGCCATAAAAAAACCGATCACCCCTATACCCATACAGGCCAAATATAGCGGACATGATCTTCGCCTGAGAATTGGTCTAGTCCGAGTTGTCTCCCTTGCACCAAAGCATATAGATGGCACTGTGGTTTGAACGACGTTATTATCCGGGCAAATTTTGGTCTTGAGCAGCCATTTTGTGTTTTCTGAGCTGGGGAACATTCTCTGTCGCAGTTTATAACGGAACTTTGTTCCTTTCGGTGTCCGCTGAGATGAATAATGTGACGAAACTCTGCACGATTCATCGCCTGCATGTATACCCGTCACACGTAGACTGTAATCGAGGGAGTGTGCTGTGTTGTGTTCGAGCGGACGCATCAATTTGTGTGATATCAGACAGGAAACGTGAAAATTGATATTCTTTCACAGATTTCGAAGTGTATACAGTTCTGGTGAGCTGAACGCAGCCTTTATGAGTAGCGATTGAACGATGATGTAGGCCACCGAACAGGTTTTGTGGAATCAACATTCTGTAACACCCCCCCCTTGACTGGAGGGATTTTATCGGACATCTGCAGTACGGAACGCTATTTGTTGCATACATTCGCTTATCGTGGCAGTCCGTATAATTTGTCAATTTTTGTGTTTGGTTTCGTGAGAGAGGACGGCATTGGTTTTCATTAGTGCAAAACTCCCGCTCCCCGACCCGCACCACAACAGTGAAAGCTGGTGGATGAAATTCTACTCCACGGGAACGGTTGGTGATACCCATATTTTTAGCATACGAATGCATCGTGATGAAGGCTTCATGGTGTGTTATACCCACCTAGGAAAAAACAGCCCCAGATCATCTGGACTAAACTCTTTTATCAGGTAAGCTAGACTTTAGTACTATACTTGCGTTGAAACCCATGCAGACAACCTATTCAAATTTCAATGCATTGGCAACATGGCGTCGCACGAAATATACGCGCCCCTGTTGACCAGGATTTTTTTATACTCCCACAACAACAGACAATTTGAAGACAATTTTCTAGCGGGGTGTTTTCTTGAACATAATTGCTGTAATATACTCTTCTTTTTGTGGACGCTAAATATAGGGAGAAAATGGCAACATTGTGACCAAACCATAACAGTTGACAGCTGTAAAAATAGATACCGTGGCATAAATTAGAGAGCATTTCAGTACACCTCAAAAAAATGAAACCTGGACGGGTATCCATCTCGAGGGGACGCAAGTTCGATTCTTGCTTTCATTATGTGAGTATGTGTTGGACATGTGATCTTTAAATTTTATTATCATCAATACACCTAAACGGTATAGTTCAACCCCACCCCCAGCCCAACCGATGCCCCTTCATGAATGCTTCACATTGATACCTCACTCGGCCCCACTGGACCAGTAGTCAATCCCCTAGCTCCAAAAAGGCTATTTCCATACCCTTGGGTCACCGCGCATGCGCAGAATGACCCTAATTCAACCCCACACCCAGTCCATTAGATGCCCCTTCATGAATGCTTCAATTTGATACCTCACTCGAGCCCACTGGACCAGTAGTCAAGCCCCTAGCTCCAAAAAGGCTATTTTCATACCCTTTTGGCCGCCGCGCATGCGCAGAATCACCCTAATTCAACCCCACACCCAGTCCATCAGATGCCCCTTCACGTAAGCTTCAATTTGATACCTCACTCGACCCCACTGGACCAGTAGTCAAGCCCCTAGCTCCAAAAAGGTTATTTTCATACCCTTCGGCCGCCGCGCATGCGCAGAATGCCGATAGTTCAACCCCACACCCAGCCCATTACATGCCCCCTCACCTAACCTTCAATTTGATACCTCACTCGACCCCACTGGACCAGTAGTCAATCTCCTAGCTCCAAAAAGGCTATTTTCATACCCTTCGGCCACCGCGCATGCGCACAATGCCGATATTTCAATCCTACACCCAGCCCATTAGATGCCCCCTCACCTAAGCTTCACTTTGATACCTCACTCGACCCCACTGGACCAGTAGTCAATCTCCTAGCTCCAAAAAGGCTATTTTCATACCCTTTGGCCGCCGCGCATGCGCAGAATCACCCTAATTCAATCCCACACCCAGTCCATCAGATGCCCCTTCATGTAAGCTTCAATTTGATACCTCACTCGACCCCACTGGACCAGTAGTCAAGCCCCTAGCTCCAAAACGTCTATTTCCATACCCTTCGGCCACCGCGCATGCGCAGAATGCCAATAGTTCAACCCCACACCCAGCCCATTAGATGCCCCTTCACCTAAGCTTCACTTTGATACCTCACTCGACCCCATCGGACCCTTAGGGGCTTCCCTAGCTCCAACACGGCTATTTTCATACCCTTCGGCCACCGCGCATGCGCAGAAGGCCGATAGTTCAACCCCACACCCAGCCCATTAGATGCCCTTCACATAAGCTTCACTTTGATACCTCACTCGACCCAATCGGACCATTTTATCTAGGGACTACTTTTTCTCCGCGGAAGCTTTTTCCCGAGACCGAATGACCGCCAAAACCACGGCCAAACCGCATCACCGCGCATGAATACATTTTTTTTTTTTTTGCCGGAACTTTTTTTTTTTTTTGTCAGTCAGTGTTTATGTGTGGTGGAGGTGGGTACAAAATGGCGGATACTCACCTCCCACCACACAACCACACAGGCCGCCATCTTGTACCCACCTCCACCACACCGGTGTCAGTCAATCCACCTCCTGTCAATTGATGATGTGTGGTGGAGGTGGGTACAAAATGGCGGATACTCACCTCCCACCACACCACCACACAGGCCGCCATCTTGAACCCACCTCCACTCACCGGTGTCAATGAGTGCACTGGTGAGTGGAGGTGGGTTCAAAATGGCGGACTGTGTCGTGGTGTGGTGGAAGGTAAGTAGCCGCCATTTTGAACCCACCTCCACTCACATCCACTCACGCATGCGCACAGCCACACTTATGACGTCACACCAAGTTCTGCGCATGCGCAGTGAGGCGCTACGACGCCAATTGACTCTTTGTATACTACTGACGTGGGTTGCAAATGCACAATTTAACAAAGTACCATTTGGGAAACGTCATATACGAAAATTAACCAACAAGCAGAAAAGGAAACAAAATAAAGTGAAACAAATCAGGGTAGATACTTCATGTAAGAGTCTTTGTGCAGCTAAAAGGCTCAAGTCTAGACATATTGTTGTACCCAGACTTCGCTATTGTATGCGTTGTCTCGTGATTCTTACACGAGAGTATGAACCCAAATCAGGCAAACGAAAAGTCTTCAAAGTCTTAGATGACAAAGTTCGGAACATTGCTGCATGTAGAAATTGCGGTTTTGACAATATTTAGACACAAGATGTAACACTGATTGAATTATTTAGAGTGAATACATGATCAAAACGATCTCAGATTAGTAAACATAATATCCAGTACAGATCAGAATGAAAGTACTCAAGAGTACTATTGTCTGGAACAGTAATGGATGTGCAATATCGATTCGTTGCTTCAGAATTGTGTACATCTAATTCGATTTTCGGGAGTTTCCGAATTGTCACCGTAAGCGTTATTTGCCCCTGCTCGCTAATGGGCACTCGAGTCAGGGAAGACAAAATATGTACTCAATAACATGAAAAGAGATAGGGTACAATAAGCCTTTTCGCGGTTACAAGAAGCGGGAGTGATCTAGAGTTCGCTGTGTGAAATGAGTTACCTGTATCTGGCATCAGTACACAATTAATCACTTCCGGGTCGGTGCCCACGATCTACATTGTTTAGAAATTTGAGAGCAGATCTTTATGGATTTTATGAGCTGCGATTTGTCAGCATTTCTGATACATTTGATATTTCAACTTGCAGATGAGTCTTCAAACTGTACTTCCTGGTGTTGATTTGGGCCACTTTGAAAAAAGCATGGTGGACGAAGACATGATCAGTGAAGGGTGAGAAGGCTCCCTGTTTACAAATCGAATGACATTCTGTAGCACCAATCAGCTGTCAGTGGCGGTAATTTGAAATTTCCATGGTCAACATCTGTCAAGAGTTCCACTGGTAATGTCCCACAAGGTAAATATTGACATGCCAGGTGGATTTATGCATTGTGAATTTTCTGGAGTTTTGCCGATTTTTAACGCTAATACATAACAAGTAACAGAATTAATTGTGCACTGATGCCTGTCACACGACATTTTCACATTTGACCAGAGAACTTTAAATCGTCACTGTGGCTACAGTTTTTACTGGATCAGCCCAATTTTTTCCATGATGACTCCTGAACTAAGTTCAAATATTAGGGTTGTTTCAAATTTATGTTATTAAATTATTAATAAAATAAAATAAAAATTTTAATTAATTTTAATAATTTTTTTTAATTATTAAAATTATTTTTTTTCTTGCTAAATGTGGTTGAAATAAATATCATACTGATAATGCTGGGTAACATCTCTTGTATTGTTATGCCATTTCTGCGACAAAATTGAGACCTTTTGGAGCAAATATAGGCAAAAAATGACTGATTTGTCAGTACTAGGGCCAAATAGTCAATGCCAAATATGACGAGGTTCATTTAACACAGCTGGTAATTATGAGCAAATGAACTTTCAAGATACAATAAAATGTAAATGGAAGAAAGGAAATTCACATAGATACAATTACATGCTTTTTTTCAAAATCGCGACCTCAGTTCAAATCTTCAATGCTTCAAATCATTTATGCATTAATTCACTTTATATCAGTCTAAAACCACATGAAATTAATACTAATTATATCACCTGTAAAAACTCAGATGTTTGTTCCACACACAAAGAATTTCCAAAATGCCTTTTGCATTTGTAACTTTAATGAGACAAATAAAATCTGATTAACTGAGTCAACAGTTAATCTGACTGTTGAGGGTTTCTCATTGTTGTGTGTTTATTGTCAGTCACATTTGCATCATAGCAAATACTTTCTCTTCATTCCATTTCCACTATCTCCAGGACTATAAGTATGTAATTCTCTTTCATATTCATATCAGAGATCTTGTAGGTAGCAAGAAACATGGATTACAGGCACCAAATATTAGCAAGCCCCATACAACCCTCTCCCCCCCCACACACACATCAACTCTGGGAATTTCGCACAGTGTGACTCAGAGGTATGCCTCCAACTCTGTTGGAAGATAGGCCTTTCTCACTGTAAGTTGCCACTTTAATCTTTCACCAAACAGTTAACAGTTTAAGTTAGGCAACTTCCAGCTGTCCTCATCTTTCATGGTTGTTAATGTAGCAGAGATCAGCAAATGACCATCAGATATGTTGTCATTGAATTTTATTCCTTTTTTTCTTCTATGTTGTGTTTTGACAAGTGTTGCCTGTTTGCAGACATTGCATTCATGGACTTGAAATCTGACACAGAATATATTCCTCAATGTTATTTAGGAGTTTTCTCAGTAATAATAACTGTTTACAAGTAATATGTGCATCTTTCTAATTACTGCCAGCAAGATCTTGATGAGATGTAGATCCATCCAATTGAACTGACATATATTCTCTATATGGGAGTTGTGTATACCATAAACACCTCTGTGTTATATTTTGGTATGTGTTGTGTACACATTTGTGTATCTTGCTGTCACTTATTACAGGATTAAACATGTCTTTGATCTTTGTATCAACATCAAATTTAAATCCCATTTGATAGATTACTGGGATGACCCACTGATTACATGGAGAAGTTAACCACTGCCATGAAGGAAATTTTTACCAAATGTAGCCTAAATGAGCAGGTTGAAAACAAATTATGTTTTGACACATTTTGAATTTAAGTTTTCTTTATTTTTAAACTTTAATTTGAATAATTTCATAAAAAATGAATTAAAATAATAAAAAAATAATTAAAAATAGTGTTTAACATATCTAGTTAATGCTTTATACTTCTTTTTATAGGCAGAAGGATTGTCGACTTGGTGCTTTTTACCAGATGGAAAAATATGTACAGGTTAGTGAGATATTGTACTTTTTACTTGTACCTCAGTCTTAAGTCATATGGGGCAAACTGAGGGGAAATTATAAAGGGGGTACCCTTGGTATATAGGCTGTAAAATCTCTATCTGTGCATAGTTTTATCTGTGCCTTCTCAAGAATGTTTGGGGATGGGTATGGTTTGTTCAGATGAGAGCATTCCTTATTTTAACAATGGTTCCATTCCTGACAGGCATCAGTACACAATTAATCACTTCCGGGTCGGTGCCCACGATCTACATTGTTTAGAAATTTGAGAGCAGATCTTTATGGATTTTATGAGCTGCGATTTGTCAGCATTTCTGATACATTTGATATTTCAACTTGCAGATGAGTCTTCAAACTGTACTTCCTGGTGTTGATTTGGGCCACTTTGAAAAAAGCATGGTGGATGAAGACATGATCAGTGAAGGGTGAGAAGGCTCCCTGTTAACAAATCGAATGACATTCTGTAGCACCAATCAGCTGTCAGTGGCGGTAATTTGAAATTTCCATGGTCAACATCTGTCAAGAGTTCCACTGGTAATGTCCCACAAGGTAAATATTGACATGCCAGGTGGATTTATGCATTGTGAATTTTCTGGAGTTTTGCCGATTTTTAACGCTAATACATAACAAGTAACAGAATTAATTGTGCACTGATGCCATCTCTTTATTCAGCATTACAAAGGCATGAAAACAAACATACACTGTTTACCTCTAGACATCGCAGAGACTATTTGAGCTCCTTGATGAAAGCTACCATGAACAATCTTTGTGCTGCTAATTATATGGGCAGGAGGACCAGGATTTGTTTCCACGTCATTTGCCATTGTTATGAGAGCCGGCAAATAATATCTACATACAAACAATTGCATAATCCATAAACTGGCAAAATAAGAACAGTTAGACCTAGAAGCTTCATCCTCACTATAAAACCTGTAGTTTACTGCGACCTTTGAAATCCAGTGATGTAAAAAAGCATACACAGTCGGAAGCATGAGTGCTGCTAGCTTACCTGATTGCCTCGTAATCGTATGCATTGGATACCAATTTGTTGTCTGTACTGGTCAATAGAAATCCCCATCGTTCTTAGAAATTTAATTTACACGTGCCTTACAAGTTAAATTTAGAACTTTTGAGCGTGTTTTGAGCTCCAGATGTGCTCCACTCCAAAGTGTGCTCAACTCCAAGTGTACGCTCAAATCGATCTTACAAACCAGACCTATTAAATTCGGGCCAAATTCACAATCACGATTTAGCGAATTGGCACGGACAATTGACAAATAGGCCAAAATACTTTGAATCTAAGTTGGCCAACTTCGTGACATTTGATTTGTGATATTTTAGTCTCGCTCAAGCTCCAGACCAGTTCTTTTTAACAGTATAGGCTACATGTGACTTTTACAAATGAACTTTTACAATGTGCCACACAATGTGACTTTTGGCAGCATCGTCTGAAAGTGCCTAGGATTACAACAACAACAACAACAACAACAACAACTTCGTGTTATATTAAAGAATTCAATTAATTGCCAAATTATGCGACAAATATTTTCTCATTACCAGCACTGAAATGTGAATGCTGAGAAAGGAATTCTGACGAAAAGTTTTCCTTCAGCTCAAGTTGCAAGCGAGTCCGATGATGGACTGTAAACAACATAAACAATGGTTCAGATCAAGGACATAAATACAGTACGGTCTGGCCAATGAATCAATCCAAGTTTTTTCCCCACGTAAACCGGTCGACCACGACGGTCGATCACGACGGACAATGCTGACACTAAAATCCCGCCAGAAGGAAACCACGAGGTGCGGTGGAAATCCTTGTTATCATGTGCATAGTTTACAAAATAAAATTTGACGCATTGCTCTGACAGCACGGCACAATGTGTTGAATATGAGGTCTGGGAATGAGCTTGTCGACTTAAAGAACCAAAAACATAGTCCACTAATTCACGAGCAGTGTGAACAAAACAAGGTAAAAGATACGACTGGCGATACCGTTAAAATACAGGCCTTCGCCTAATTCATCTAAATATACAAACGTTTTTGGTTGGTTTTATCCCTTCGGAGTTAAAAAATGTGAACTTGCGGATTTTCTTTCCTTTGATCGCATCACTCGTTGGCTGGCCTGATCACACTCATAAGCTGGCCAGATTGCTCTGCGCAGTAATTGGGTCAGGGGTCAGCCGGATATAGTGCGTGTACCAGTGTTGGCAAGCAGCCAAATTTGCTATACGGCAACAGAGTCTGGGAATAGGGCTCTGATGTACTTGGTAGCTACACAGCCATACTGTGTATCACCAGGATACTATATCATAAATCTCCCTTGATATTATTATAATAATAATATGAGGTCGACAAATGAGGGGCGCTAATTGTGCCGATCATACGCATTTAGTCCAGCTATAGCTGAATAGATGTAGAATTCTAACACACATATGCATTATTGGCCGACAGCCGCTGTGTTATTGCGTCCAGTTTGACGTTTAGAATTCCACCATATCGCTCGAGATTTGCGATACCACTCGAGACAGAGATATATTCCTCTGTTGTCTCAGACCTCGTTGTCGACTCTATTATAGGTACAAACGTACCGCAGGAGTGTTTTGATATGTGGCAAAGTACTATATACGCTTGCCTCGCAGATCAAAATTTATGAACGATGCGAAGCGATACCAGTACACGGTATCCGTGCTGCTCGTGTACAACAGTGTACATACACACTTACGGATCTATAGCATCCGAGTTATCAAACTCTACACTGCGTATCTGATATAACTTCAGATATAATACCTGACTGCTATATGTATTTACAAAATGCATGTCTAGGTCTTCCCTGACTACTGTATATACCGAATAAATCGGTTATCACGACTTATATATCACACCCCGATGGAGTTGTTGATATTCCTGGTTTTTGATATTTAAAATATTGAAAAGTATATATATCAGGATTTTCACAGTCACCGAAACGTTTTGTTATACCTAGAAAATATATGATTTTCTTCTCAGACATTACGCTAAAGGGACCTATAAAGAGAGGGGGCGTATACAGTATACGGTCATACCGTACACAATATATATGCAAGTTCAGCCCTGTGAGCTTGAGAGGATTCAAGCCAACAAAGGACTGACCTGCCCGCCAATTCCAGCCTATAGACTGTCGGCATTGCGGCCAATCGGATTTCCCGATTTACGGCCAATAGACATAAGCGCTGTTAGACTATTTAACAGTGTCAGCGTCTGTGAGCCCCAGACCTCTACGGTCTCCGAAAGAGTGTACAATCGTACACGAAGCGAAATGATATACGCTACTGTATATCTGAGATATCTATGATATCTGGCATTTATAATGCCCAGCGGATGATTGTCTGCTAAGGCGAAAGCCGACTGTCGTAATATCGACAAATTTGACATGTACACAGTACAGGGCAATAGCCCGTCAAATTAATAACAAAGCTACAAGAAGTAACTGAAATATATGAAATATATTCAGTACTTACACAGATTGTCAGCACACCAGATAGCATGTTTGGAAACCCACTATTACGGGTTTACTGAGAATAAATTCAGAAACAGACATACTGAGGGATATCCGCATAGCGGAACGATTCTCCTATTACAATGAAGTAAACTATGCTAAGCACAAGTTACTTCTTGGAGAATGATGCTAGTAATTCCTATATGGGAATTGACTGGACTTTTGTGGTGTATATAAACATATGCCATCAGTAAAATACTGAGAAGATCTGATCATGTTGATGACATGTTATGATATGCGTTGAGACTCCCTGACGAGGGTTAATCGCTAATTCGTATATTATGAATTAAAAAAAACAACCCGAAACTCTGTTTCTGTAAATATATTTCTACAGAATTTACCCACAGTTTGAGAACTAAGGGCAGGTGTCGGAGTCTGAGCTACAACCATTAATGTACAGGTGTGGCTTACCGGATAGTTTAAATTATTATTGAGTCGTGCCTTCGGGCCTACTATCCAAACACGTGAATCGGTGTTAAACTCTCGTTTATCACTGATCCTTGTGCATGTCTTGATTGTTAGTCTCAGACCCAACATAAGACTGCCCTGTACACTAAGTTATACTTAGTGTACTAACGACTACGCCATAGACGGTAGTCATCGTCCACAAGACGGTATACATGACCGTATACTGTTCGGACAGTATATGTTACCGTATACTGTTAAGATACTACATAAATTGTAGATTTTCTGGTATTGTTAAACGATGCCAGGCAGAAAAACTCTCTGCAAAGACGAAAAACCGCTATAGTCGTTAATTCGACAAATTTGACACACATGGCCAAAGCCCGTCAAATCAGACGAACTAAAGCATTTGTCACTGCCAGTGGGTGTATCTGTAATCGGATCCAACCCTGACCGCTGTCAATTGATAACACTTTGACATGATAACAGTTAGAGATACTGTTGATGGTAAACACACACTGAGTTCTGGGTTAAACCCCTGTGTTTGCTTCGCATTGGGCAGCAGCTGGATAAACTATTATCGGTTTTAGCCGGCGCTGTGCCCCCTCAAGGGCTCTGATGTACTTGGTAGCTACACAGCCATACTGTGTATCACCAGGATACTATATCATAAATCTCCCTTGATATTATTATAATAATAATATGAGGTCGACAAATGAGGGGCGCTAATTGTGCCGATCATACGCATTTAGTCCAGCTATAGCTGAATAGATGTAGAATTCTAACATACATATGCATTATTGGCCGACAGCCGCTGTGTTATTGCGTCCAGTTGGACGTTTAGAATTCCACCATATCGCTCGAGATTTGCGATACCACTCGAGACAGAGATATATTCCTCTGTTGTCTCAGACCTCGTTGTCGACTCTATTATAGGTACAAACGTACCGCAGGAGTGTTTTGATATGTGGCAAAGTACTATATACGCTTGCCTCGCAGATCAAAATTTATGAACGATGCGAAGCGATACCAGTACACGGTATCCGTGCTGCTCGTGTACAACAGTGTACATACACACTTACGGATCTATAGCATCCGAGTTATCAAACTCTACACTGCGTATCTGATATAACTTCAGATATAATACCTGACTGCTATATGTATTTACAAAATGCATGTCTAGGTCTTCCCTGACTACTGTATATACCGAATAAATCGGTTATCACGACTTATATATCACACCCCGATGGAGTTGTTGATATTCCTGGTTTTTGATATTTAAAATATTGAAAAGTATATATATCAGGATTTTCACAGTCACCGAAACGTTTTGTTATACCTAGAAAATATATGATTTTCTTCTCAGACATTACGCTAAAGGGACCTATAAAGAGAGGGGGCGTATACAGTATACGGTCATACCGTACACAAAATATATGCAAGTTCAGCCCTGTGAGCTTGAGAGGATTCAAGCCAACAAAGGACTGACCTGCCCGCCAATTCCAGCCTATAGACTGTCGGCGTTG
>JAVTVY010042925.1:0-18486 GCA_036873755.1 Hanleya hanleyi | reverse complement strand
ATTTTTCAATGCTGCACGATGAGTTCCCCTAATTCAAGTTGAAATAAATTTTATACGTCCACTCGCATTTATTGCAAAATCACATCGGTTTAAAGTTGCAAAACAAACACAAAAATTTCTGCCTAGGCCAGCGCAAAGATGTGATATAAAGATTACGCTGACGTCCGCGCGTTACACTATAAATAGCGCGCAGTATTTAGTCATTCACAATTACATCATGGCTGAAGCTCAAACCATGGATATTGACAACCTGTTACAAGAGTTCATGATAGATGATCAACTACAACCGCTAGAGAACATCGATATGGTACATGATGACCCATGGCTGGATGATATTATACAAGACCTATTTGAAGATGAACACCAACCACAGGGCGGCGATAATGAAGACCACCCAGGAGCACAAGTGACACCGGATGTTACGGCACTGGAATATCAACGATTTGACCAAATTGACACCGTACTAGAAGATATCTACAAACAACAACATCAAACCCAAGCCCAAGACCAAGAAACAGAAAGGAGAAAAGAAGAAGAGATGGGTATTTTACAGCCACAAGCAACAGAAAGAGAAAATGTCCAACAAGACCAAGAAAATAGAAAAAAAGAACAACAAGAAATGGGAGATTTACAGCAGCAGCAGGAAGACATCGTGTACTACACTGCTGTCATAGCAAGAAGACTGGCGCCAAACACAGAATGCAAAGCAGCACAATATTTACGCTGCGTGGAATGTTGTAATCACTTCGCCAAATACGCCATTTTCCCCTGTGGCCATCAAGCCTTGTGTATAGGCTGTATACACCGACATGCCCGAATATCAGAGCCTACGCGCGATCTCATCCCCATAGTGTGTAAACTCATAGCGTTGAAATGCCCGGTGTGTACTGTGAGAGGGCAACCCGACCTGGTCCCAACGATGTAACCCCTTACATGTTCCAAAGGCCCTTTTCAGGGCCACCCAATGTTTTCGAAAGAGAACTTCTAACTCAAAGCACAAAAATAACACCAAGTCCTGCACATGCACACACACACACACACCTAGGTAACAATAGGTAAATAACACTGAGTCAATGGAAAAACTTCCTACTAACAGCGCCCAGGTATTAGTATCAATGTACGGTAACCGAATAATGCCCGTCGCTGATTGGTGGCCTACAAGGTGCCTACGCCGAGGTCCGCTCGACCACCCTTCCTGGGTTAATTTACAATCCGCATATTTTGCACCAAATTCACCTATAGTCAATTTCCAGGTTAAAGTCCATTCCTATGTTTATAACATTAGGGTTGGCCCTGAAACATTTTTTTCTCTAACCCCAATGCATGTACAGCACTGTAATGGTGCCAGTGATGCATTCTGGGTGCCGTCAGAATCCCTTCATTTTGCACCAAAATTCGCTATAGCAAATTCCTATGTTAAATGATTGCGTGTATTGATATAACATTAGAGTCGATGTACACATCGCTGATTGGTGGCCTACAAGGTGCCTACGCCGAGGTCCGCGCGACCACCCTTCCTGGGTTAATTTACAATCCGCATATTTTGCATAAAATTTTTCCATGGGTTGGCCCTAAAACACGGAGAAAAAAACCCCTGTGTGTTGGAAGATTTTTAAGAGGTTGGCTCTGAAAAGGGCCGTTGACGGGGCAGGGATTGTTTTTTGGAGTTGGAGATTGGTAATTATATAGAATATAGAGGACATGATGTATGACCTGATTTGAATTGAATGTGCCAAGTTAGAAGTTTCCCCTTTCGGTAGATTGGGGTGGCCCTGAAAAGGGCCTTTGGTTGGCCCTGAAAAGGGCCGTTGAAGTCAATTTGTTTACCCTGTTTTATTCAGGGGGAGTTTGCCTGTCTACTCCGTAAAATCGCTGATTGAAAAGTACCGGTACGGTTGCAAGGTGTACCGGTGTTGATGTTGTTGTGGCTCTTCGTCGACATCACTAATGGGCAGATCTTGGAGCAAATTTCCTGGTGGTATGGTGGTGATGTCGACGAATTCCGGCTCTTGTTGTTGTTGTTGTTGTGGAGGAGGAGGAGGTGGTGGATGTAACTCCTCCATCGCTGTCTTTAAATGCGTTAACCAGGCCTCATCGCTGACCGTCCTGGCCAGCACGATGAGGGCACGCAGATTCCTGGCTGCCTCCGCAGTGAAATGATTATCCACGTGCCGGCACCATTCCCGCACTTCCCCCAGCCAGAAATTTTTGACGGCCTTTATCATGGTGTTCTTTTGTCTCCGGGCTATCGCCCGCCGTACCACCGCCATTCTCCCCGAAGCTCCTGTCGTTGACATTTTTGCCACTCTGCTGTTCATCTTCTTCAATATGTCTTGTTGGTATGTGAAAGGTGATTGGAATGACGCTCAGACAGACAGATTTTAAATTTGGATGGCGCTCACTTTATAAAAAGTATGTGCGCCACTATCTGTGCATTGAGTTTGCTTATATGATGAATAAATATATATTAAATACTATACGATGATTTGTGTAAATAAATATATATGTATATAAGCAATTAATCAATATGCTTTTGATCCACAGGAAGGCGATGAAGAAAAGGGACTTATAATACTAAGTGCAATTACACCAGTTATAGATAAATCCAACGACCCTTTAATAAAATCAGGATTAAAAAGGCCATAAAATACTATATGAACCCAAGAAAGGGATATAAACATTATACACAAAATATTTAGAACGTGCCAGAAATGACACAAGCCAATAATTACGTCCGTTTATTTAAAGGACTATTATTGATGATCATACTGTGCTAAGATCAAGTTAAAAATATGTGTATAATAATTTCATGCTCAACAAATCAGATCAAAGACCAACACATGTGATAGAAACACATAACATTAAAATATAAATTAATATGCCCACCAGCCACCAAACCAACCCCCGAGGCCAGGCAATGCTGACACCCCAGGTGCAAGCTAAGAGACTAGTAATATACATGACAGTCTACATACTAGACTAACCCCCGGGACCTCCAATGGTATCCCGCAGACCAGCAAGTAGACATTTGTATAGTGCATAACTATATAATGACATATATAAAATATCAATGATCTAATTTAGTTGAACATGAAGCGACGTGTTTTTAATATATAATTTACCACAGCTTTAAATATTTTATCCCTATTCTTTTCGGGCTTTAGAATGTTGTCAAAAGTATGATTAAAAACCCCAACTAAAGTGAGGTCAACAAATAATTGATATCTATGCCTTGTATGTCGTGTACAGTTTAAAAGATAATGTTCAACTGTATCCATAACATTACAGGTGTCACAAAGGCCAGTTGGATGCAGGTTCATATTAAACAATACACTATTTACAGCAATATGCCCAGATAATATTTTGAACAAAAGAACATCTGCCTTTCGACTAGACATAGGCACACAGGCTCCTGTTGTAACACAAGGCTGAAGATGATGGTAAAACCGGCCTTTGTTAGAATACATCCATTCCTCCTGCCACATGTCAATGAAGTATGGCTTCAAACGAGCCATAACCTCATTGACATTCAGAGGAGCCGGTACAGTGATATTAACCAAAGACAATGCTTTTTTGGCTAGCTGATCAGCCATTTCATTGCCTCGTATATTACAATGAGCCGGCATCCAATCAAAGGCCACGGTGACACCTCTATACGACAAAGTTGTAACTGCATGCATTATTTCATACAGGAGAGGACAACTCTCCGATGGATTGAAATTACGTAATGCATGCAGGGCACTTAAGGAATCAGTAAAAATTACGACTCTAAATGGATTAAAATCACTAATCCACTGTAAAGATAGCAAAATAGCTACCAGTTCAGTTTTAAATACTGATACATGGTCGCTCAGACGCTCAAAACGACTATACTTTATCTCCGGAACACAAAACGCGGAGCCAGTTTTCCCTGTGTCCGGACACTTGGACCCGTCCGTATAAACATGTAAATATGCATTCCAATTGGAAAAAATGTGCTCTTTAGCGCACAACTGAATAAGATTTGGAGGGTCACTCTTCTTAATTTTCATGTGCAACTTATCAGAAACCAAAGGATTAACAAACTGCCATGGCGGAAAAACATAAGGAGAAAACTTAAGTAATGAAAAATCCTGAACAGAAAACTGACTAAATAAGTTCTTTACCCGTATACTGAAAGGCTCAGCACGGCGCACACCAGTGTCAATAAAAAACTTATCATACCAAGAGTCATCCAAAGTACGACTCGCTGGATTATTATACGATGTTTTTAATTTCAATGCATATTTAACAGTGCATAATTTACGGCGTATAAAAAGAGGAAACTCATTACAAGCAACCTGCAATACATTTAATGGGGTATTAGACATAGCCCCAGTACAGATACGCAACGCCTTGTACTGAATAGAATCTAATTTCTTTTTGAGCGTCTGAGCAGCCGAATCATATACCTGGCAACAATAATCTAGGCGATCATTGCCCTATATAATAAAAGTAAACACTTCTTATCTGCTCCCCATGTTGTGGACGACACAGACCTCATCAAATTTAGAACTTTGCCACATTTCGTTACCAAACAATCAATGTGAGGACCCCAAGTTAATGTTTTATCAAAAATCAAACCAAGAAATCTAAAAGTAGTAGACACCTTAAGGCGAACACCATTCAAAAATAATTCTAGCACAACTGGTAGTTGACGCCTGGTGAATATCACTGCTTCAGACTTGGTAGGGGAGAATTTAAATCCCCATTTCTTACCCCAGGTCACAATATCAATAAGGCCCTGCTTGATATACTTAACAACCACATGGAAATTTCTACCCGAAAACCAAATGGCCTTGTCATCCGCAAACAGGGAGCATTTAAGTTTGCTATTTACGGCTAAAGGGAGATCATTGATCATCAGATTAAATAATGTAGGGGAGATAACACTACCTTGAGGGGTTCCGTTTTGAATGTTAACTGAACGAGAATAATCTTTATTAATTCTAACTTTAATAAAACGATTTGTCAGAAAACTTTTAACATATGCTAACATTCTACCGGTAATACCGTAATTCATCATTTTTATCAGTAACCCCTTCCTCCAGACCATGTCGTAAGCTTTCTCTACATCAAGGAAAACAGACAACAAAAACTCTCCATTAGCTAGGGAGTTCCGGACGTCTGTCTCCAAAGTCACGGCATGGTCTGCAGTACACCTACGACGTCGAAACCCGCTTTGTACGGGCGAGAAAATGTTATTTTTATCAAGAAACCATAATAATCTATTGTTTACCATTTTCTCCATTAATTTACCCAAGGTGGAAGTGAGGGCGATCGGTCGATAAGAGGAAGGCAGTGAACTATTTTTTCCAGGCTTGGCTATAGGAATAACTACAGCATTTTTCCAAGCCGCAGGCAAACGCATGCGAACCCAGACAGTATTATATAATAACAATAAAACATCAAGGCAGGTATCCGGAAGATGCCGAAAAAAATCATATGAGACTCCATCTTCACCAGGAGAAGAGTTACTAGATGAATGAATGGCCTGTTTTAATTCGATTAAGGTAAAATCTTCATTAACAGGCATTTCATCAAATTGAATATTATTAAGTGAGTTTTCATGTAGCAATTCCATTTCCTGCTTATTAGCAATAAACTCGGGGTCATAATTCTCATCGCTGCTAACAAAAACGAAACTGTCAGCTAGCACGTCACATTTTTCTGAATTTGAGCTATACAAAATATCCTCTTTACTTAAAGTAGGAACGGATAATGATTTTTTATTGCCATTAATGGCTTTAACATGGTTCCATACTTTTTTAATACTAGTCTGGCTATTTATGGTCGAACAGAAATCTCGCCAGGAGCCTTTTCTAGCGCTTTTAATTACACGCTGTGCTACAGCTTTTTTCCTTTTATAGTCAACGATATCGACATACAGCCTAGTACGGCACGCTCTATTTTTAGCCTTCCTCCTATCTTTAATTGCCCGATCACAATCATCATTCCACCAGGGCACTGGTTTTTTAAAAGGGGGATTCCCCGAAGTTTTAGGAATAGAATTACTAGCCGCTTCGTTTATGGCACCTATTACGTTGGATTCAAATACATCAACATCATCACTGAAAAGATCATTTGTCAAAGTATTTTTGATATGCTTATCAAAAGCATTCCAATTAGCTTTCTTTAATTTCCAACGAGGAGGTCCACCAGTTTCACCAGATACCGGAGATATGCCGAAAGATATAGATATTGGAAAGTGATCACTCCCACAAGGGGAAGCATGATCAACATTCCACGTTCGGCATGGGCAATTTATGTATAAATGCTATATATTAATTGTGTGCTTAGTTTGAAGTCCTCTTTCGGGAGAAAGTGAGTGGCTCTGAAAAGAGCCTTTTGTTTTCTTTCAAAATCAAACGATTTCAATGATCAGACATTTTCCTCGTCCATTTCCATCTCCTCAAGCATGTCATCCACAGCCTCTGGTCCATACAGCGTACACCGAAGACTTGTCACCAGGTCAGCTTTGTTGCAGGCGTAATCATAGAACGTATTCCGGAGGCCTTCCGCAGCTGCTATTTGTAGGCGGAAGTTGTAACGGAATGATTTACGGCCCTCTCGATTTGCCTTGTCGTAACGCTGCTGTAACTCTTCTAGCCGTTTGTTGAGAAAGACGATTTGCTCACAGGCTCTCTGAAAGGATGATTCTACTTTTTCAAGACCAGCATACAATTTGGCGTGGTTCTCCATGTCAGGAATTTTGTTCTGGACAATTGGTTGACTTTTCTGTATAGCAAAATGATTGCGATATGATTAAACACGGCCGTCACGGTTTATATAGCCTGGAATCAAAACTGACTTGTGGCAGATGAGTGACTGCTGACACGACTTTTTTCAAAACTGATGAGTCGGAAACCTCAACAGTGTGACAAGTATATGCCTAGCTTATGTTCGGACAGCATTGAGACAGTATACGCCTTAAACCCTGCACATAATGACGAGATGATTGTAATCATTAACTTGTGATCATGAGACAAAGGCCTAATCACGATCTGATTATTGTGAGTGACAGAGGAGAATCATTAAACAAATAATTTACAATTCTATCAAATGGCACTTTATTAGGTTGGTTTATACTGTGGCAAATCGCCCTGACATATTATTTTGAGAAATCGTATGGATGCTATGTTCTTTGCTACAATTTCGCGCTTTTTGCATCATTTCGCACTATATTTGGGGAAACACTATAACGACACGACCGAAACTACGAATTTTCTGTAATAAGCACAAATACGCTTTCGGTTTGTAAAACACTACAATATGCCTGCATCCGAAGCACACGTTTTCAAGTATAATTGCGCAATTTGCTTCACCGTCTCCGAAAAGAGAACTTGCGGTAGATACATTTATATGGGCTTCCGGTCTGTGCAGTTGCGCATAAACAGCGAACTTGCGGTGGCTACAATTTATATATGACTCTACCGGTCTGTGCAGTTCCGCATAAAAAATCGAATATGATAAGTTATTACATAATTACCCAGCAAGTTATTTCATATTTATTAAATGCACGACAAATAAAACTATTGGCCCGATCTATCTCAAAAGAAAATATCACCCAATCAAGACTGTCTCAAACTTTGCGCTCCGTGACTCCATCTTCCATACACAAATCGCTCTGAAAGTTACGTAGAATTTGGAAGATTTGCGATATCTGTGTTACATGCATGTGCATTAAGTCTATATGACGTAGAATTATTACCACTATCGTTTCTCTCGGTTTCCATGGTTGTTTTGATAACTGCTCAAGCTTCATTTCTTTCCTCTTTCCGTGAATGAATGAGTGAGTGCGGTAGATTAAAATAATGTATAACGAGAACGGGAAGCCGTTCGGCATGGGCAATTTATGTATAAATGCTATATATTAATTGTGTGCTTAGTTTGAAGTCCTCTTTCGGGAGAAAGTGAGTGGCTCTGAAAAGAGCCTTTTGTTTACTTTCAAAATCATAAGATTTCAATGATCAGACGTTTTCCTCGTCCATTTCCATCTCAAGCATGTCATCCACAGCTTCTGGTCCATACAGCGTACACCGAAGACTTGTCACCAGGTCAGCTTTGTTGCAGGCGTATTCATAGAACGTATTCCGGAGGCCTTCCCCAGCTGCTATTTGTAGGCGGAGGTTGTAACGGAATGATTTACGGCCCTCTCTATTTGCCTTGTCGTAACGCTGCTGTAACTCTTCTAGCCGTTTGTTGAGAAAGACGATCTGCTCACAGGCTCTCTGAAAGGATGATTCTGCTTTTTCCAAGACCAGCATACAATTTGGCGTGGTTCTCCATGTCAGGAATTTTGTTCTGGACAATTGGTTGACTTTTCTGTATTGCAAAATGATTGCGATATGATTAAACACGGCCGTCACGGTTTATATAGCCTGGAATCAAAACTGACTTGTGGCAGATGAGTGACTGCTGACACGACTTTTTTCAAAACTGATGAGTCGGAAACCTCAACAGTGTGACAAGTATATGCCTAGCTTATGTTCGGACAGCATTGAGACAGTATACGCCTTAAACCCTGCACATAATGACGAGATGATTGTAATCATTAACTTGTGATCATGAGACAAAGGGCTAATCACGATCTGATTATTGTGAGTGACAGAGGAGAATCATTAAACAAATAATTTACAATTCTATCAAATGGCACTTTATTAGGTTGGTTTATACTGTGGCAAATCGCCCTGACATATTATTTTGAGAAATCGTATGGATGCTATGTTCTTTGCTACAATTTCTCGCCTTTTTGCATCATTTCGCACTATATGTGCGGATACTCTATAACGACACGACCGAAACTACGAATTTTCTGTAATAAGCACAAATACGCTTTCGGTTTGTAAAAGACTACAATATGCCTGCATCCGAAGCACACGTTTTCAAGTATAATTGCGCAATTTGCTTCACCGTCTCCGAAAAGAGAACTTGCGGTAGATACATTTATATGGGCTTCCGGTCTGTGCAGTTGCGCATAAACCGCGAACTTGCGGTGGCTACAATTTATATATGACTCTACCGGTCTGTGCAGTTCCGCATAAA
Source organism: Hanleya hanleyi (assembly GCA_036873755.1). NCBI lineage: Eukaryota > Metazoa > Mollusca > Polyplacophora > Lepidopleurida > Hanleyidae > Hanleya > Hanleya hanleyi. The sequence goes on along the minus strand of JAVTVY010042925.1, from coordinate 9,423 downwards.
AAATCGAATATGATAAGTTATTACATAATTACCCAGCAAGTTATTTCATATTTATTAAATGCACGACAAATAAAACTATTGGCCCGATCTATCTCAAAAGAAAATATCACCCAATCAAGACTGTCTCAAACTTTGCGCTCCGTGACTCCATCTTCCATACACAAATCGCTCTGAAAGTTACGTAGAATTTGGAAGATTTGCGATATCTGTGTTGCATGCATGTGCATTAAGTCTATATGACGTAGAATTATTACCACTATCGTTTCTCTCGGTTTCCATGGTTGTTTTGATAACTGCTCAAGCTTTATTTCTTTCCTCTTTCCGTGAATGAATGAGTGAGTGCGGTAGATTAAAATAATGTATAACGAGAACGGGAAGCCGTTCGGCATGGGCAATTTATGTATAAATGCTATATATTAATTGTGTGCTTAGTTTGAAGTCCTCTTTCGGGAGAAAGTGAGTGGCTCTGAAAAGAGCCTTTTGTTTTCTTTCAAAATCCAAAGATTTCAATGATCAGACATTTTCCTCGTCCATTTCCATCTCCTCAAGCATGTCATCCACAGCCTCTGGTCCATACAGCGTACACCGAAGACTTGTCACCAGGTCAGCTTTGTTGCAGGCGTATTCATAGAACGTATTCCGGAGGCCTTCCGCAGCTGCTATTTGTAGGCGGAGGTTGTAACGGAATGATTTACGGCCCTCTCGATTTGCCTTGTCGTAACGCTGCTGTAACTCTTCTAGCCGTTTGTTGAGAAAGACGATTTGCTCACAGGCTCTCTGAAAGGATGATTCTGCTTTTTCAAGACCAGCATACAATTTGGCGTGGTTCTCCATGTCAGGAATTTTGTTCTGGACAATTGGCTGACTTTTCTGTATAGCAAAATGATTGCGATATGATTAAACACGGCCGTCACGGTTTATATAGCCTGGAATCAAAACTGACTTGTGGCAGATGAGTGATTGCTGACACGACTTTTTTTCAAAACTGATGAGTCGGAAACCTCAACAGTGTGACAAGTATATGCCTAGCTTATGTTCGGACAGCATTGAGACAGTATACGCCTTAACCCTTGCACATAATGACGAGATGATTGTAATCATTAACTTGTGATCATGAGACAATGGGCTAATCACGATCTGACTATTGTGAGTGACAGAGGAGAATCATTAAACAAATAATTTACAATTCTATCAAATGGCACTTTATTAGGTTGGTTTATACTGTGGCAAATCGCCCTGACATATTATTTTGAGAAATCATATGGATGCTATGTTCTTTGCTACAATTTCGCGCTTTTTTGCATCATTTCGCACTATATTTTCGGATACTCTATAACAACACGTCCGAAACTACGAATTTTCTGTAATAAGCACAAATACGCTTTCGGTTTGTAAAAGACTACAATATGCCTGCATCCGAAGCACACGTTTTCAAGTATAATTGCGCAATTTGCTTCACCGTCTCCGAAAGGAGAACTTGCGGTAGATGCATTTATATGGGCTTCCGGTCTGTGCAGTTGCGCATAAACCGCGAACTTGCGGTGGCTACAATTTATATATGACTCTACCGGTCTGTGCAGTTCCGCATGAAAAATCGAATATGATAAGTTATTACATAATTACCCAGCAAGTTATTTCATATTTATTAAATGCACGACAAATAAAATTATTGGCCCGATCTATCTCAAAAGAAAATATCACCCAATCAAGACTGTCTCAAACTTTGCGCTCCGTGACTCCATCTTCCATACACAAATCGCTCTGAAAGTTACGTAGAAATTGCGCAATTTGCTTCACCGTCTCCGAAAAGAGAACTTGCGGTAGATACATTTATATGGGCTTCCGGTCTGTGCAGTTGCGCATAAACAGCGAACTTGCGGTGGCTACAATTTATATATGACTCTACCGGTCTGTACAGTTCCGCATAAAAAATCGAATATGATAAGTTATTACATAATTACCCAGCAAGTTATTTCATATTTATTAAATGCACGACAAATAAAACTATTGGCCCGATCTATCTCAAAAGAAAATATCACCCAATCAAGACTGTCTCAAACTTTGCGCTCCGTGACTCCATCTTCCATACACAAATCGCTCTGAAAGTTACGTAGAATTTGGAAGATTTGCGATATCTGTGTTACATGCATGTGCATTAAGTCTATATGACGTAGAATTATTACCACTATCGTTTCTCTCGGTTTCCATGGTTGTTTTGATAACTGCTCAAGCTTTATTTCTTTCCTCTTTCCGTGAATGAATGAGTGAGTGTGGTAGATTAAAATAATGTATAACGAGAACGGGAAGCCGTTCGGCATGGGCAATTTATGTATAAATGCTATATATTAATTGTGTGCTTAGTTTGAAGTCCTCTTTCGGGAGAAAGTGAGTGGCTCTGAAAAGAGCCTTTTGTTTACTTTCAAAATCATAAGATTTCAATGATCAGACGTTTTCCTCGTCCATTTCCATCTCCTCAAGCATGTCATCCACAGCTTCTGGTCCATACAGCGTACACCGAAGACTTGTCACCAGGTCAGCTTTGTTGCAGGCGTATTCATAGAACGTATTCTGGAGGCCTTCCCCAGCTGCTATTTGTAGGCGGAGGTTGTAACGGAATGATTTACGGCCCTCTCGATTTGCCTTATCGTAACGCTGCTGTAACTCTTCTAGCCGTTTGTTGAGAAAGACGATTTGCTCACAGGCTCTCTGAAAGGATGATTCTGCTTTTTCAAGACCAGCATACAATTTGGCGTGGTTCTCCATGTCAGGAATTTTGTTCTGGACAATTGGTTGACTTTTCTGTAGCAAAATGATTGCGATATGATTAAACACGGCCGTCACGGTTTATATAGCCTGGAATCAAAACTGACTTGTGGCAGATGAGTGATTGCTGACACGACTTTTTTTCAAAACTGATGAGTCGGAAACCTCAACAGTGTGACAAGTATATGCCTAGCTTATGCTCGGACAGCATTGAGACAGTATACGCCTTAAACCCTGCACATAATGACGAGATGATTGTAATCATTAACTTGTGATCATGATACAAAGGGCTAATCACGATCTGACTATTGTGAGTGACAGAGGAGAATCATTAAACAAATAATTTACAATTCTATCAAATGGCACTTTATTAGGTTGGTTTATACTGTGGCAAATCGCCCTGACATATTATTTTGAGAAATCGTATGGATGCTATGTTCTTTGCTACAATTTCCCGCTTTTTTGCATCATTTCGCACTATATGTGCGGATACTCTATAACGACACGACCGAAACTACGAATTTTCTGTAATAAGCACAAATACGCTTTCGGTTTGTAAAGACTACAATATGCCTGCATCCGAAGCACACGTTTTCAAGTATAATTGCGCAATTTGCTTCACCGTCTCCGAAAAGAGAACTTGCGGTAGATACATTTATATGGGCTTCCGGTCTGTGCAGTTGCGCATAAACCGCGAACTTGCGGTGGCTACAATTTATATATGACTCTACCGGTCTGTGCAGTTCCGCATAAAAAATCGAATATGATAAGTTATTACATAATTACGCAGCAAGTTATTTCATATTTATTAAATGCACGACAAATAAAACTATTGGCCCGATCTATCTCAAAAGAAAATATCACCCAATCAAGACTGTCTCAAACTTTGCGCTCCGTGACTCCATCTTCCATACACAAATCGCTCTGAAAGTTACGTAGAATTTGGAAGATTTGCGATATCTGTCATGCATGCATGTGCATTAAGTCTATATGACGTAGAATTATTACTACTATCGTTTCTCTCGGTTTCCATGGTTGTTTTGATAACTGCTCAAGCTTTATTTCTTTCCTCTTTCCGTGAATGAATGAGTGAGTGTGGTAGATTAAAATAATGTATAACGAGAACGGAAAGCCGTTCGGCAAGGGCAATTTATGTATAAATGCTATATATTAATTGTGTGCTTAGTTTGAAGTCCTCTTTCGGGAGAAAGTGAGTGGCTCTGAAAAGAGCCTTTTGCTTTCTTTCAAAATCAAAAGATTTCAATGATCAGACATTTTCCTCGTCCATTTCCATCTCCTCAAGCATGTCATCCACAGCCTCTGGTCCATACAGCGTACACCGAAGATTTGTCACCAGGTCAGCTTTGTTGCAGGCGTATTCATAGAACGTATTCCGGAGGCCTTCCGCAGCTGCTATTTGTAGGCGGAAGTTGTAACGGAATGATTTACGGCCCTCTCGATTTGCCTTGTCGTAACGCTGCTGTAACTCTTCTAGCCGTTTGTTGAGAAAGACGATCTGCTCACAGGCTCTCTGGAAGGATGATTCTGCTTCTTCAAGACCAGCATACAATTTGGCGTGCTTCTCCATGTCAGGAATTTTGTTCTGGACAATTGGTTGACTTTTCTGTATTGCAAAATGATTGCGATATGATTAAACACGGCCGTCACGGTTTATATAGCCTGGAATCAAAATTGACTTGTGGCAGATGAGTGATTAAGGACACGACTTTTTTTCAAAACTGATGAGTCGGAAAAAACCTCAACAGTGTGACAAGTATATGCCTAGCTTATGTTCCGACAGCATTGAGACAGTATACGCCTTAACCCCTGCACATAATGACGAGATGATTGTAATCATTAACTTGTGATCATGAGACAAAGGGCTAATCACGATCTGATTATTGTGAGTGACAGAGGAGAATCTTTAAACAAATAATTTACAATTCTATCAAATGGCACTTTATTAGGTTGGTTTATACTGTGGCAAATCGCCCTGACATATTATTTGAGAAATCGTATGGATGCTATGTTCTTTGCTACAATTTCGCGCTTTTTTGCATCATTTCGCACTATATGTGCGGATACTCTATAACGACACGACCGAAACTACGAATTTTCTGTAATAAGCACAAATACGCTTTCGGTTTGTAAAAGACTACAATATGTCTGCATCCGAAGCACACGTTTTCAAGTATAATTGCGCAATTTGCTTCACCGTCTCCGAAAAGAGAACTTGCGGTAGATACATTTATATGGGCTTCCGGTCTGTGCAGTTGCGCATAAACCGCGAACTTGCGGTGGCTACAATTTATATATGACTCTACCGGTCTGTGCAGTTCCGCATAAAAAATCGAATATGATAAGTTATTACATAATTACCCAGCAAGTTATTTCATATTTATTAAATGCGCGACAAATAAAACTATTGGCCCGATCTATCTCAAAAGAAAATATCATCCAATCAAGACTGTCTCAAACTTTGCGCTCCGTGACTCCATCTTCGATACACAAATCGCTCTGAAAGTTACGTAGAATTTGGAAGATTTGCGATTTCTGTTTTGCATGCATGTGCATTAAGTCTATATGACGTAGAATTATTACCACTATCGTTTCTCTCGGTTTCCATGGTTGTTTTGATAACTGCTCAAGCTTTATTTCTTTCCTCTTTCCGTGAATGAATGAGTGAGTGTGGTAGATTAAAATAATGTATAACGAGAACGGAAAGCCGTTCGGCAAGGGCAATTTATGTATAAATGCTATATATTAATTGTGTGCTTAGTTTGAAGTCCTCTTTCGGGAGAAAGTGAGTGGCTCTGAAAAGAACCTTTTGTTTTCTTTCAAAATCAAAAGATTTCAATGATCAGACATTTTCCTCGTCCATTTCCATCTCCTCAAGCATGTCATCCACAGCCTCTGGTCCATACAGCATACACCGAAGACTTGTCACCAGGTCAGCTTTGTTGCAGGCGTATTCATAGAACGTATTCCGGAGGCCTTCCGCAGCTGCTATTTGTAGGCGGAAGTTGTAACGGAATGATTTACGGCCCTCTCGATTTGCCTTGTCGTAACGCTGCTGTAACTCTTCTAGCCGTTTGTTGAGAAAGACGATCTGCTCACAGGCTCTCTGGAAGGATGATTCTGCTTCTTCAAGACCAGCATACAATTTGGCGTGCTTCTCCATGTCAGGAATTTTGTTCTGGACAATTGGTTGACTTTTCTGTATTGCAAAATGATTGCGATATGATTAAACACGGCCGTCACGGTTTATATAGCCTGGAATCAAAATTGACTTGTGGCAGATGAGTGACTGCTGACACGGCTTTTTTTCAAAACTGATGAGTCGGAAACCTCAACAGTGTGACAAGTATATGCCTAGCTTATGTTCGGACAGCATTGAGACAGTATACGCCTTAACCCCTGCACATAATGACGAGATGATTGTAATCATTAACTTGTGATCATGAGACAAAGGGCTAATCACGACCTGATTATTGTGAGTGACAGAGGAGAATCATTAAACAAATAATTTACAATTCTATCAAATGGCACTTTATTAGGTTGGTTTATACTGTGGCAAATCGCCCTGACATATTATTTTGAGAAATCGTATGGATGCTATGTTCTTTGCTACAATTTCTCGCTTTTTGCATCATTTCGCACTATATGTGCGGATACTCTATAACGATACGACCGAAACTACGAATTTTCTGTAATAAGCACAAATACGCTTTCGGTTTGTAAAAGACTACAATATGGCTGCATCCGAAGCACACATTTTCAAGTATAATTGCGCAATTTGCTTCACCGTCTCCGAAAAGAGAACTTGCGGTAGATACATTTATATGGGCTTCCGGTCTGTGCAGTTGCGCATAAACCGCGAACTTGCGGTGGCTACAATTTATATATGACTCTATCGGTCTGTGCAGTTCCGCATAAAAAATCGAATATGATAAGTTATTACATAATTACCCAGCAAGTTATTTCATATTTATTAAATGCACGACAAGTAAAACTATTGGCCCGATCTATCTCAAAAAAGAAAATATCACCCAATCAAGACTGTCTCAACCAGGCCTGCATTCATCTTCCATACACAAAATCGCCTGGAAAGTTACGTAGAATTTGGAAGATTTGCGATTTCTGTGTTGCATGCATGTGCATTAAGTCTATATGACGTAGAATTATTACTTCACTATCGTTTCTCTCGGTTTCCATGGTTGTTTTGATAACTGCTCAAGCTTTATTTCTTTTCCTCTTTCCGTGAATGAATGAGTGAGTGTGGTAGATTAAAATAATGTATAACGAGAACTGGAAAAAGCCGTTCGGCATGGGCAATTTATGTATAAATGCTATATATTAATTGTGTGCTTAGTTTGAAGTCCTCTTTCGGGAGAAAGTGAGTGGCTCTGGAAAGAGCCTTTTGTTTTCTTTCAAAATCAAAAGATTTCAATGATCAGACATTTTCCTCGTCCATTTCCATCTCCTCAAGCATGTCATCCACAGCCTCTGGTCCATACAGCGTACACCGAAGACTTGTCACCAGGTCAGCTTTGTTGCAGGCGTATTCATAGAACGTATTCCGGAGGCCTTCCGCAGCTGCTATTTGTAGGCGGAAGTTGTAACGGAATGATTTACGGCCCTCTCGATTTGCCTTGTCGTAACGCTGCTGTAACTCTTCTAGCCGTTTGTTGAGAAAGACGATCTGCTCACAGGCTCTCTGGAAGGATGATTCTGCTTCTTCAAGACCAGCATACAATTTGGCGTGCTTCTCCATGTCAGGAATTTTGTTCTGGACAATTGGTTGACTTTTCTGTATTGCAAAATGATTGCGATATGATTAAACACGGCCGTCACGGTTTATATAGCCTGGAATCAAAATTGACTTGTGGCAGATGAGTGACTGCTGACACGACTTTTTCCAAAACTGATGAGTCGGAAACCTCAACAGTGTGACAAGTATATGCCTAGCTTATGTTCGGACAGCAATGAGACAGTATACGCCTTAACCTCTGCACATAATGACGAGATGATTGTAATCATTAACTTGTGATCATGAGACAAAGGGCTAATCACGATCTGATTATTGTAAGTGACAGAGGAGAATCATTAAACAAATAATTTACAATTCTATCAAATGGCACTTTATTAGGTTGGTTTATACTGTGGCAAATCGCCCTGACATATTATTTTGAGAAATCGTATGGATGCTATGTTCTTTGCTACAATTTCTCGCTTTTTTGCATCATTTCGCACTATATGTGCGGATACTTTATAACGACACGACCGAAACTACGAATTTTCTGTAATAAGCACAAATACGCTTTCGGTTTGTAAAAGACTATAATATGCCTGCATCCGAAGCACACGTTTTCAAGTATAATTGCGCAATTTGCTTCACCGTCTCCGAAAAGAGAACTTGCGGTAGATACATTTATATGGGCTTCCGGTCTCTGCAGTTGCGCATAAACCGCGAACTTGCGGTGGCTACAATTTATATATGACTCTACCGGTCTGTGCAGTTCCGCATACAAAATCGAATATGATAAGTTATTACATAATTACCCAGCAAGTTATTTCATATTTACTCAATGCACAACAAATAAAACTATTGGCCCTATCTATCTCAAAAGAAAATATCACCCAATCAAGACTGTCTCAAACTTTGCGCTCCGTGACTCCATCTTCCATACACAAATTGCTCTGAAAGTTACGTAGAATTTGGAAGATTTGCGATATCTGTCTTGCATGCATGTGCATTAAGTCTATATGACGTAGAATTATTACCACTATCGTTTCTCTCGGTTTCCATGGTTGTTTTGATAACTGCTCAAGCTTTATTTCTTTCCTCTTTCCGTGAATGAATGAGTGAGTGTGCTAGATTAAAATAATGTATAACGAGAACGGGAAGCCGTTCGGCATGGGCAATGTATGTATAAATGCTATATATTAATTGTGTGCTTAGTTTGAAGTCCTCTTTCGGGAGAAAGAGAGTGGCTCTGAAAAGAGCCTTTTGTTTTCTTTCAAAATCATAAGATTTCAATGAACAGACATTTTCCTCGTCCATTTCCATCTCCTCAAGCATGTCATCCACAGCTTCTGGTCCATACAGCGTACACAAAAGACTTGTCACCAGGTCAGCTTTGTTGCAGGCGTATTCATAGAACGTATTCTGGAGGCCTTCCCCAGCTGCTATTTGTAGGCGGAGGTTGTAACGGAATGATTTACGGCCCTCTCTATTTGCCTTGTCGTAACGCTGCTGTAACTATTCTAGCCGTTTGTTGAGAAACACGATCTGCTCACAGGCTCTCTGAAAGGATGATTCTGCTTTTTCAAGACCAGCATACAATTTGGCGTGGTTCTCCATGTCAGGAATTTTGTTCTGGGCAATTGGTTGACTTTTCTGTATAGCAAAATGATTGCGATATGATTAAACACGGCCGTCACGGTTTATAGCCTGGAATCAAAACTGACTTGTGGCAGATGAGTGACTGCTGACACGACTCTTTTCAAAACTGATGAGTCGGAAACCTCAACAGTGTGACAAGTATATGCCTAGCTTATGTTCGGACAGCATTGAGACAGTATACGCCTTAACCCCTGCACATAATGACGAGATGATTGTAATCATTAACTTGTGATCATGAGACAAAGGGCTAATCA
>JAVTVY010042924.1:0-18129 GCA_036873755.1 Hanleya hanleyi | reverse complement strand
TCAAACTGACAGTTATTTTGCATTGCATAGCACGAACAGATTAACGTGGGGGCATGAACCCTAGACTTTTTTTTTTTTTTTTTTTTTTTTTGGTATATTTAAATAATATACTTGAGAGTGTTCTGTGCATAGGAACTCTGGCTTTCATAGTACTGGGATTTTAACGGATCTTACCTAATCGCCAGTATTCGCCTAATGGAGGATCAGTTCACTTTGGTTCTTAACCATTTTTAAGAGAGTGCTTGAAGTTCCTCGTAGTTTTCTGCAGACGGTTCTCTACATAAGCATCCTCATGGCCCCAGATTAAGGGAATTAAGGACTAGACTCTCACTCACAATATTTTCCAAACATGCATAGCACGCTCACTAATTAGAAGCAACGTTTGCTTAACTTTTATTCTCGGGTTGACTATCCTAGTGTGTAAGACTTGCACATTATAGACCATGGGCGTCGCTAGGATTTTTCAAAGGGGGGTCGATTATCATAGCACTTTAGGCGAGGGTCCAGGGGCCGCCTAGGCCCCGGAAGCTCCGGGGTCCTAGATCGCCGGAGATGCGTTCTAAGCGTTTTCCCGGAATTAAATCTGAACATAATGTATGCAGATTTAGGGTTATATTATACAGCTCTGGGACCTTAGATGGCCTGAGATGCATTCTGAGCGATTTCCAACAATTAAATTAACACGTCATTCGTCAAATATCAGTATTATGTTATATTCTCTTGTCATCTTGAAAACACAATAATAATGCTTTGGGCCGATATACCTCGTGGGCTAACCCAGTGGCGTCGGAACGTAATTGAAAGTGGGGGACCACTATGACAGCCCAACAGGCGGGGGTCCAGGGGCCGCCTAGGCCCCGGAAGCTCCGGGGTCCTAGATTGCCGGAAATGCGTTCTGAACGTTTTTCCGGAAATAAAACTGATCATATTGCATGCACATTTATGATTCTATTTTCACGATTTTTTTTCGCAATTATAAGCATGCATCGATATTGAAAACATCGCACCTCATGCCTTCATCCATTTGACGTTCTAGTTATATTTAAAACATACAACACGATGACTTATAGTTCTTGGGAGGGAAACCAATATGCCTACAGATACGATTCATTCACACAAAGATAAAACAAGGAAATCCTCACAGCCCAACAGGCGAGGGTCCACGAGCCGTTTGGGGGCTGGCCCCTCCGCTTCCGACGCCACTGTAACCATGTTAAAATGATTAAAACTAAACATCATCATATCACTTTCCGATCCATATGTCATTTCATGACTGTGAACATTAAACTTTTGCTGAAAATATCACAATAATATTGTGTAGAATATCAAACTGTGTATCATGGACTATATCTCGTGGCCATGGTGAAATACTGACTAGAAAAATGAAACTAGTATCACTCATAAAACGTGGCCATGGTAAAATACTGACTGGAAAACAAATTAAATTGATATATTTTCCGAAATGAAATATCACGAATGTAGTATAGCTTTCAGCAAAGCTTATACATATATACAGCTTTCGGTTTATTGCTCGTTTTGCACTTCGCCAACGATAGACCGCGGCTGCCGATGCTTCATTATCAAAACCACACGCATCGAGCAGAAGGGAAAAACCCACACGAGTTAGTGTTAATGATTAATTGAATAGTAAATTCGCCTGCTTTATCCGTCGAGGGCTCCCCTGCTGTATCCGTCGAGGGTGGAGTCTCATGAACAGAGCTGCAGCTCTTTCATAATCCACTTTATGGCCATAAAACGGAAAGTCGTGGTAAACCGATTGTTGAGCGAACTGACGCGTCACTACTGGAACGGAGCATGCTTACGAGCCTGGAGACGGAATTTTTTATTCCTTCCTTTTCCCTTTTGCTTTTTTTGTTTTGTTTTTGTTTTCTCTGTTTTTGTTTTTTTGTTTTTTTTTCTTTTCTTTTTCTTCTGTTTTTTTTTTGCGCGTCCAAGGGGGGGGTCGTTCGCACCTGACGACCCCCTGCTGACGCCCCTGTAGACGAATACCCTCCGTTGCAGACCGTATGGATATGATGCGTACATTAGTTGTTAATATACCATGAAGGCTCGAAGCTTAATATTATCCACGGTTTGCAGGGTATAGACGTAGAGGCGTTCTCCTTCTTTTATTTCCAGTCTAGGAAATGAGAAGGGTGAAGATTTGTCGCACATTACAAGTCCGAATAGAGCGTCATTAATTATTTCCCATAGCAATTCAGACTTGGCGCAAGTCTACTTCGGATGCTACTAAATATTTCCAGTCATCAACCGCCATTCTAGTATGCGTTGTAAAAGGCGAACCAATGTGCTCAACCCGCAAGATGGCATTCTCCTCATCATGCGCATGGTAATGCCATACGCACATGTCGGAGTATCGGCAGATATGTCCCCACCCGGACATATATCACATACTGAACATCCGCACATGTCAGAGCCTCGGCAGATATGTACTCCGACATATATCACATACTGAACACCCGCACATGTCGGAGTATCGGCAGATATGTACTCGGACATATATCACATACTGAACACCCGCACATGTCGGAGTATCGGCAGATATGTACTCGGACATATATCACATACTGAACATCCGCACATGTCGGAGTATCGGCAGATATGTACTCGGACATATATCACATACTGAACATCCGCACATGTCGGAGTATCGGCAGATATGTACTCGGACATATATCACATACTGAACAACCGCACATGCCAGAGCCTCGGCAGATATGTACTTGGACATATATCACATACTGACCCATTCGCACATGTCCGAGCATCGGCAGATATGTACTCAGACATATATCACATACTGACCCATCCGCACATGTCCGAGCATCGGCAGATATGTACTCAGACATATATCACATACTGACCCATCCGCACATGTCCGAGTATCGGCAGATATGTACTTGGACATATATCACATACTGACCCATTCGCACATGTCCGAGTATCGGCAGATATGTACTTGGACATATATCACATACTGACCCATTCGCACATGTCCGAGTATCGGCAGATATGTACTTGGACATATATCACATACTGACCCATCCGCACATGTCCGAGCATCGGCAGATGTGTACTTGGACATATCTCACATACTGACCCATTCGCACATGTCCGAGCATCGGCAGATATGTACTTGGACATATATCACATACTGACCCATTCGCACATGTCCGAGTATCGGCAGATATGTACTCGGACATATATCACATACTGACCCATCCGCACATGTCCGCCGGATATTTACCTGGACCGGTCTATTTATGCCTATTTACCAGTACGGAGCTTCAACCATTCAGAAGCATTCATGGCTTTATTCTTCGAGAGCTCGCCAATCTACAGTATTTGACAATTTCTATAGGTATGGTGGAAATAAATATCCAGCTAACTAAGGAAATACATGTATACCTATTGATAAATCCCAAATCGTCAGAGAGGGTTTACCTGAACATTTTTGGTGATTCGAATGAGTTCTTGAGTGATTGCCTCTATTATACAATCTCGTAAATTTCATCTCCCGCAGTTGTTTTAAATTGGCCTATCCCAAGCCTGTGGTTTATGCTTTTACTCCCGATGTCGATTTCAGTTTGACATCAAAGTAGTTTGGCCTTCAAAGAAATTCACATCTCAAACCTCGCAGTGGATTGGCATAATGAGCCGGCTTAGCGCGTTTACTGTTTGGTTCGATTCAGAGAAACCCTGTTGAGCTATTTATATCCAGAACTGCTATGGGTCACTAACCAAGCCAATGTACTTATCCAAACGGATCGAGCGATACACTGGCTCGCGATGATGCTGTCAAACGTGCTCGCCTATCAATATCTATATGCAAAACAACTCAGGGAAAAGGCAGTTACCGCCAACTGTACTCTTACACCGGCGCAAAAGGCAGATACCGCCAACTGTACTCTTACACCGGTGCAAAAGGCAGTTACCGCCAACTGAACTCTTAAACCGGCGCAAAAGGCAGTTACTGCCAACTGTACTCTTACACCGGCGCAAAAGGCAGTTACCGTCAGCTGTACTCTTACATCGACTGAAAAGGTAGATAAATCTTTATTGAGATTTTATTTGGATGAGTTCTCGCAGATGGCTAAATGCATAGAAGTATCCGTATGCGGAAGATGGTTGTGCACGTGATAGATGTTCAATTTTTGGCCCTCCTTGTAAATAAGCAGCCGCTGCTGAAAATTCTCGACAATCTTTCAAGCTAAACAGGAGAGCATGGTTAGTCAACACGGACCATTCATTCGAAACGGGCGTATATGTTACACGCGGTTTGCGGTTACAGTTCATCCATGGACAGTGGACCTGTTTTCTTGACACGAAATGGCTGTTTTTACTAATTTTAGTGGTGCGGTTTGGAATTCATTTTTAAACTTTACCCCTCCCCAGAGTAGAACAGAACAAAACTTGTTTTATTTGATAAACTAATGTTGGAGTGACCGGTGAGGGTGTCCAATATACTTTTTAGCCTTATTTTCATGGTACGCATGGCAGTCCCGGATACTGTATCGGCAAAATGGCATGTACCCGATATCCTCTTTCAAGTGACGCTGGGTCTGCATGATGAACCTATGCGTGCCATGGGCTCGCCCTTCATTTCAAGCGGCAGCAGACTATGTCATTCATAGATCGCCATGGCTGTTTTCTGGATGTACGGGAGCTCAATGGGGTATGATAATACTGGAAGAATTCAGTAATAACAACATGGAACTGGACACGTTCTCCAAGCTGTTTTTCCATTGTATATACACTGTTTCGAGGAATTGGAAGTATGGCAGCTCTGCCATTGATTGCATGGTTGTCTTGTCAGAAGCTAAACCAGTCCAGCCAATTATTTCGGTTGAATAAATTAATTAAATATATCTTTAATCAATATAAATGCCCAAAGTTATAAGAAAAAGATATAAAACTGCGAAATGAACGAAATTTCTGATGTGGCCACCATCTTGAATTTTCCATGATACTGTGTCCAGAAGATTATAAAAATGGAAAGAGTGGATCAGCTATATACTCGGACAGTTTCATCTCTCTTATGTGTTTTGTTCTGGAATTTAGGTGAAAAATCTCAAAGAAAATGTGGTTATTTTCGTTTAAAATGGCGCCAATGAATTTTGGCGCATGCGCAGAACTGTTATTAAAGCCAATTTTATTGAGAATTGGCGACGCATTGTTGTATCATTTGACGCAAGAGTATGGTATGATCAAAGCGACTTTTATCAGCAAGGATGTATAACCACATTTTTTATATTTCCCATTGCTACCATGATCATCATGGAAACATTGCTAAAAATGATATTGGCCACCATCACCGGTCACTCCAACATCACTTTTCACGATCACCATGTATTGGTGTATCTAACTGAATAAGTTTTGTCTTGATCTACTGTAGGGAAGGGTACATTCTATTTCTATGTCTCATTTTTTAGCCCTGGTCGCTCCACTATTTGCATGAAGAGATTCTCTGATGTTCCATAATTTAGAATCTGCCTTCCTCCACACAAATATGCATGGCCAAGATTCATATATATTCGAACCGCTGACCAAAATCACAAGAGTAATCGGGGACCTCTACTTCACCGTCCGAGATTATCGTAGAGCATCAGATTATCCATTCCAAGGCTTTCAGTCCACCATCTGGCTGAGAGTAACCAAAGAATTTGATTCTGCATGTTGAATCTACTTTTGGTAGCAAATTGAGACCGCACTGCGGTGGCCCAATGGTTAGAGCGTCGGTCTCGAAAGTAGTACTGCATTCAATCCCAGGCTGGGTCATACCAAAGACTTGAAAAATGGAACTTGTTGCTTCCTCGCTTACGCTCAGCAATAAGAGGATAGAACAAGGACTGGTTCGCTCGGTGTCAGTATAACGTGACTGAGTGGGGTGTCATGTCAGCATGATACTTCAGTGGGACAGCGCTATGAAATGGTAGCATTAGATCTGCTCTGTTAAAAGTAGGTACCCCCGCCCCTCCCCTCCCTTCCCTTCTCCGTCGTGATATAGCTGAAAAAATGTTGAAAGCGACGTTAAAATCCGATAAAATATATGGACACCAGTCTCTATCACACGAGTCATTTGGTGATATATTTGTTCAAAATCACCGTTTTAAAAATCCTCTTAAAATAAATTGGCAATAAATTTGTCCAGATTTTGTATTTTATGCAAGTACATTAAGTAGACTTTCCATAGATGGTATCTAAAATACATGTATTCAATTTGCCGGATTTCTCAAATCTGTACTCCGCCGGATGAAGACCGAAAAGCAGACTGAAGAATATCGGATATATCACTGAGCCTTGATTTCCAAGCCATCGCATTAAAGGGTTCGGGGCCCAAATGAAGGGACCAAATCACTATTAACAAAGCAAGTCTCGTCCCATTGACTCCTTTTAGACAACCTCTGCCAAAGAACAGACTTGTTTGGGGGAGGGGGGGGGGGGGGGGGGGTTCTGCCTCCATTGCCCCGAATGATCGAAGGCCAGTGGTAGGCTTTTGGAGTATGTGTTCGGTTCGCTGCAAGTTTGATTTTAACTCCGGGCCTAATAAGTTGCTGCTACAATTTGGGCGTTTCTGCACCGCTTTCTCAAAGCATAGAGAACGGCAAAAAGTATGATGTCATTAGCACGTGAGCGCACATTACTCCAAAACTAGATGGGCAACACCAATCAAGATGTCGTCAGGTTGTAGCACTTGAAAATAATATATTCCTGGAAACAGTACTGCGCCGTATAGCCCAGAGATAATTGGTCAAAGCATGGAGCCTACTAAGCCATTGAAAAAATCTCGTTTCAAATTTACTGAAGCGTATCATTATAACATAAATGTGTACGTTAATCACTTTGGACGGCTTTGACCAGTGTATTATATGTGAAACCTTATCTGTCATATTATTTATGGCTATATGATTCATATATCTTATAATACATTCTACTTAAATACATTATTCAATAGGAAACTTGACTCAACTTCAATAAACATGTCACGATGCATTTAGAGAGAAAAATGAAAATCTACGAGTGCACGAGAAATTCTTTTGTTGACCCACAATGATGTCTATAACCTGACGTATTTTGTGGTTTAGCCACAAGTGTGACTGACTCTTAATACATGCGTTCGAAACCGGATTCATATATGACCTCTTAAGTAAAGGCGTACCGTACGTATTGACAACTGTAAACGAACGCACGAAAAAGGTTAGGGCATCAATAGATCGGCTGGTCTAACCACCATTTCGCTCTATGGTATGCCTATTCAAATCGTGCGTCGGTACAATAAAGTCATGCACGGTAGTTGATCAAATAAAAGCGAAACAGGGGAAATACCTTCCGGGTGGACTACACAATTTAATTGGATGAAAAAGAGATCATCCCATATTGAATTTCTATTAACCAACTGTGACATTGCAGCTACAAAATTCCCTCCACTATGACCGTACTGCCGAACTAATGAACCATCTTTTAACTTATTTTTTCTTAACCTTACAGCCTCATCGTTGCAAACATTATAATAATCTACGTACCTCTGAACTGCCACTGTGTGTCAAATATATAGCTAATTGAATAATCCACAGCTTCAAAATGTTTGTTTAATAATTGCTCAAAATTACTTTTTCACAAGAAAATAAGACTGAAGGAGTCAATTTTAATTTGTAACTAGTAAAGCTTTACTCGGTATTTAAGACGTTCAAATGCAGAGGCTGAATTGCCATAAAATGTGAGCTGTGGAAAGTTATTTTTAAGCGGTATCAAAATCTCTTGCAAATCTTCAAAGTAATAGCTGGATATAACCTATTAAAGATTACTTGTAGTTTAGCCACATTCTATTGCTGTCAAGCTTGTTCTATAATCATACTTAACTTGATTGAACTTAACACTGTTAAGTGGGTTTCCGATACATTTGGCATGTATAACTATCGCCGGTAAACCTCGCTGAATAACATTGCTGAGCGAGACTTTAAATCTAATTTTCTCTCTATCTCACTAAATAATAGTATTTTTCGAATCAGTGAGAAAATCTAAGAATTTGAAGAAGATTTCCGGCAATAGAGATAGTGGTTAAATTGCTGAGTGTAGGACATTCTATCCATTATGCAGGTATGTATACTCCGTATCAGCTCTGCATGCAGGTGTGGACCACAGGCCCTCAGAACAAGTTTTGGGGGGTGTGGACGGCAGGTATTACCGAAGTGTCAAAATATGGGGTCTATATATAACCCCATGCTTTATATAAAAATACACCAAGGTCTGAAACGCACTTTGGGTGAAACGAGAAATAAACGGTTTACCTCCAAAAAAAATACATCAGCATATTCTACAACTGTCACTTTATATATTCCCGTCGGCAAATTAGTAAATTTGTGCAATTTTATACATTTGCCGGGCGATTCAAAATCCAACCTGACTGTCCATTCAACCCGGCACAGCGAGATGATGAGCTGCCTCTTTCTCAATTCTGATTGGTCCGTCGCGACACGCCTCCGGCAAGAGAGGTCACACACTGATCAGCTTCTGGGGCTTGTGATGTGGACGGTGCAGCTATCAACCTCCCCACAGCGCATGCTCCATTTCGCAGGCTCCATTACCATCCCTGCCACCAATAGCGGAAGTTGACGTTTACTACGTTGCTATGACGTATAGGGGAAACCAACCAACGCACGGTTCAGTTTGAATCCGGCCGAACAACTCCTTTAGTGTTGCACATGAGCGAACTACTTTTCATATGCTCTGTCCAGATAAACAGGGAAAATTATCTCCAGATAATTCTTTTTAACGCTAGGTCAACAGAGGTATTATGCAGACTTGAAAAGTAATCGAAATGTTCGGTAAACATCTATTTTACTATATATGATGTCACTTCCGGCGATGTGCGCGAATGCCCCGAATCCGGTCGAAAAATCTGACTGGTGGCTGGGGTGTTATTAGACCCCCAGCGAGGTGGTTGTGCAGCTATTACTAGAACTGCCTGTTTAAAATAAGAGCCAATGAATGGACGGCGTTCAAGACGCCATCTTTCTGTGATATTGGTATATTTTGACGAATGCATAGTTTATGAAGAAAAAAAGCTGGAAGACAAACTCTTTGAAGTTTGAAACGTAAACTATATGAGGGGCGTCTCTTAAGTCAAAACAAGTACGGAGACGAACACGTCAATTCAAAACAATCAGAGGAGACGAAATATACAACAAATTGCCTGACATTTAGTTAGATAAAATATGGGCATATTCTGAAAGATCATGAGATCACGAAGGCTGTTCGGAAAGTCTATTAATAAACGACTGGTCTTCGTCATGGTGAATTCGTCTTCTGTCATGGCTAAACTTTGTCAGACGAACCATGACAGGGATGATGAGTGTAGGTAGACTCAAACAGATTCGTCTTTATCGTGAACTAGCTGAATAATTAGCTGTTAATGAGAGTTTGAAGGGAAATACCAATCTCGGCAAACTCAGATATAATATCACAGGATATTCCCTGATATACCATCTCGGTTTTCCTAGATTGGAAAAATACTATAGTATTTTTCTTATAATTAGTCGCGGGTTTGAGGGCTTCTGTAAAATCAGCCGTATGGTTAAAATCAATTTCCTTTTTTAAAACGTATATAACAAAGTTATATCTATAGAATGTCATACCACTCTCCGTGATAACTGCTACAAAACTTGAGTTTTAGAGCTTTTTTGTACTACCCGGGTTAAATGCCATAAGGGTTGTTCACGTGAATCTTCACCAATATACATGGTATGTCGTCATAATCTATTCCTTTTTCTCTGGCCAAAGGGCAATAGGCGGGGTGAGCTATTCAGTTCTATATATGGGAAAGTGTCCTCAATCGATGTTACCTTCACAAGGACAGGGGCAATGCCTCCATGAGTGACTGCATGAATTAAAATGACAACTTCACACGATCTTTATTTCAATGACGGTGTAATCTATGGATGGCCATATGACCTATATTTACATTTTTATAGCAAATATCCCATTATTGATCCAGTCGATTAGAGTCGGACATCATCAACGGTATTGTAAGTGTATAGTTTAATTTGATTGCTCTCTCGTTAATTACATTTGTAAACCTACGATGCATCGAAGAGCACTGATTGAAATTCTGCCTACAAATTGAACTATTGATAGGTACAAATAACACGACGTCCTGGTGTATGAAAGCGACGTCGTCGTCCTATCACTCAACATTGTCAAAGGCGACACGCGACGCGAAAGGGCGACATCGTGTTTTGGAAGACGACGTCACCCTTTGCGTTGTCGCTCACGCTTTTGATGAGGTAATGCGGGGCACACTTTTGGTCCAACTAGAAGAAGTGATACGGTTATGCTGTGTCTGAGAGGCGTCCAAATCTTTGAGGTGTCGAGGACATTTGCATAACATAGCGGCTGTACTGGTCCACCCGTATTCTCGAATCTTTCGTTCTTTGTCAACGACAATAGTTTAATCTCATGTCTTCATAACCAAACGGAAAACAGAGCAACCCTTGAATGACATCTCGCCCCGCCTATTGCCCTTTGGCCAGAGAAAAAGGAATAGATTATGACGACATACCATGTATTGGTGAAGATTCACGTGAACAACCCAAGCTGAACAAAGTTTTGTAGCAGTTATCACGGAGAGTGGTATGACATTCTATAGATATAACTTTGTTATATACGTTTTAAAAAAGGAAATTGATTTTAACCATACGGCTGATTTTACAGAAGCCCTCAAACCCGCGACTAATTATAAGAAAAATACTATAGGTTCGTTAGTCATTCGTATTCAAGTGATGTGAATGTTGTTTTGCCCATAATCGCCCATGTTTTGTTGGATACATCACGTTTTTTCTCCAGAACGCAAGCTGGTGATACCCCTTAAGTATACACTGAGCAAACAGATTACCGACAATTTCTAACAAATTAGAAGATTTCGTCACGATCCCGAAAGGGGCGGAACGTAGTGAGCAACTCACTCACTTGCCTACTTACTGACTTTTGTTTGATTTTCAAGGAATATCACGGATGAGGCGAATAATATAGAATCAATTATTACCAAGGAGATTGTGTACCATATTGCAGTAGCACCGATCGTTCACTGCATTAAATATATTCGTTGAATTCATTTTATAAATGAAAATTTACCGAAAGTGTAATCAGACAAGCCGGCATATGGAGATTGTCTCTTCCTCTTCTGCGCAAAGCTCTATGAAGAAAGACCTGACTAGAAAATTGAAGACGACAATCATATAAATGTAATTGTCTCAGGCCCATCGTACATCATACGGCTCCAACAGATGACTATCGCGGTTTGTACAATCTGGTTTAGGCTCATTATGATCACCGCTCGCTACCAATTTTGCCTCCGCCCCAAAGATTCGTTGTCATGTTATTTTATCAAGGTGTGCCGAAAAGCATGAAAAGTTCCATTTCACACGCTTCGCCAGAGATTAGAGAGTCAGGTAATTTATACTGTCATGGTAGTTCATGCTTCCAAATTAATTAGAAAACAATCATTTGCAAACAGAATTACCAGTTCACCCGTCAGCTTCTTCCAACGCATATTTCGTATAGAATTATTCTGCCCAACTAGAAATATGAAAAACAAAAAACAAAAAACAAAACACGCCCGCCCGTCCATCTTTCCTGGCAAGCAGGTGATGATAAACAAAACATTACGTTTAATGAGCCAATATACCAATATACCAATATACGAGTTGTTAGTGCATTTCCATCATAGCTCTCTAAATTTGTATCTAATACCGCTTATGCCGGTGCTAGGGGCCGTGTGGTCATATCATCCAAGATGCCACATAAACAGGCACAATAAAAGCGTACGTGAGATACAACACATATCACGCACCATTAGTTTCTTGGTATGTGCTTTAGAATAGGTTAATCAGAAGACTATACTGTGAAGTCATGTGACTCTGTCAGTATGTCGGCACCTCTTCCCACTTTCCTTATATGCGTTGTAACTAGCAATGTGAAACAAACGTGCATTGGGACGATGCTCAAGCCAGGTCGATTCCACAATCATTCGTTAACTATAGCCCTGATTGATTCAGGAAAGTCAATGGTGATATCATTTGCAAAAGTGTGGTTAAATTGATTATTCGGTAAATTCGCGAGAAATCATGTAAAATTATGGTAGTGTCGTATCTAGTGGGCATCGCCTTGATTGGTTACCAATACTCATTATCATCGATTACAGGAATTGTTGCACAGACATACACAGACGTTCACGGTGACACCTGGTGGCAGAGAGACGGAATGTATTCTAGCCAGGATTGCATCCCCCATTTACACGCCTAACTCGCAGTACTCTCGCCGTTCGTTATACCTTTGCGCGATTATTGAATAATATCGTAGGATACCTTCTTCTCCGAAATGGGAGCAAACCCAATGAAAAGGTTCTTGTAGGTTTTTCCTTCCGTTCCCTTGCTTGGCTGGTGCCAAAAGTAGATCATTTAGAATTATACAGGCACGGTATACTCATGCTTAGCAGTATATATTATTCATGTGCCTTTCTATTTCTGAACAGGACAAGCATATCAGGGCAACCTACGGATATACCACAGTCAACAGCTAGCGCCTTTATACGAGGTCTACGAGCCGGGCAGATTTGACCGTTACGCTGGAGTGTCTTCTCATCCTATGGGACACCCTATCTGGGAAGACAGTAGATGTAAGTTCACAGGAGACCGTTACCCGTCAGTTTGCTAGGTCACAAACCACTAAATATTCGCCTTACTTAATATGTAGTAAATTGGACGAGCACATCTTGAGAAAACTATATTCCCTAATATTCGCCGCCACAAATGACCCACCACACCAGGTAACCTGGCCTTTCCGCTCAAACATATGGAAAATTCAGCATACATTCCCCACCATTTTTTCGAGATGAGACCGTCAGAAATAGGGTCATGCAGCCCGACACCATTACGGCAAATTTCGGAGGTGCCAATCAAACTGGCCCAGATTTTTTTTCGATTAAAATTTGAAAAGGTTGTTTTGATATATTTTAGAGTAAAGTATTATAGAAACATTTTAAAATACTTCACAGAACATTTCTGGCCCAGTCAGGTATAATGGCCAATCAATGTTCGCCGGAAGTCAAGTCCTGATAATAATATTTACACCCTCCCACTTCAGTGGAGGTCTGTGACCTGCTATCGGACCTCCGCGGTGAACCAAACTTCTCTTCTCCTGCACCCTTACGCAATAACACATTCAACAACACATATATTTGGAATTGTCATGCGGTGCTAGAATTGTCATGCGGTGCTAGCCGTGTTTATTCGTTATTTCTGTTCACAAATCTCATTTCCGTTTTACATCATTCCTTTCATAACATCAACCATGTTTAATCATCTAAAACAATTCAGTGTACATCATCTTAAATATTAACAGGGTCTTTTACTCAAATCTATGTAAAATACCGCTTTCATGCGGTTATCACAGATCACAATACTTTATACATCTTTCATTCCACGATACCAACCATGTTCAATCACATTCTCAATGGTAACAATCCAAGGCCCAATTTTCATACCAAACAGGCTATTTTGTCAACCAAGTATTCTAACGGCTCTTCAGCTCACCAATTATTCTAATGGCTCTTCAGAAGTAATGGCTCTTTAGCTCACCAAGTATTCTAATGGCTCTTTAGCTCACCAAGTATTCTAATGGCTCTTTAGCTCACCAAGTATTCTAATGGCTCTTTAGCTCACCAAGTATTCTAATGGCTCTTTAGCTCACCAAGTATTCTAATGGCTCTTTAGCTCACCAAGTATTCTAATGGCTCTTTAGCTCACCAAGTATTCTAGTGGCTCTTTAGCTCACCAAGTATTCTAGTGGCTCTTTAGCTCACCAAGTATTCTAGTGGCTCTTTAGCTCACCAAGTATTCTAGTGGCTCTTTAGCTCACCAAGTATTCTAGTGGCTCTTTAGCTCACCAAGTATTCTAGTGGCTCTTCAGCTCACCAAGTATTCTAATGGCTCTTTAGCTCACCAAGTATTCTAGTGGCTCTTTAGCTCACCAAGTATTCTAATGGCTCTTCAGCTCACCAAGTATTCTAATGGCTCTTCAGCTCACCAAGTATTCTAATGGCTCTTCAGCTCACCATTCAGATCACCCAGTATTCTAATGGCTCTACAGCGCATCTAGCTATGCATATACAAAATTGCATAATTCAATATTATAGCAAAGTCATATTACTAGAAATAGTACATTCACGTATCCTATTGACAGACAATATTTACAACCGCTTTGTAGACAGTATTCTAAGGGCTCTTCAGCCTCAAAAAGCATAATATATACGATCGCTATATGTTCATTCAAAATGAAAAGTTCTTCGAACAACATTACAAGAGCTGTTTGCTCACAAGTTGATTTGTTCAAATGCATTAGACAAAACCTGTATAATACCGCTTTCAAAAAGGCACAAATGCAGGTAAAATGACAAAAGCTTATGGCCTCACTGATATGGACAAGTCAATACATCTAGCATATTCTAATGACCATCCAACTATGAATATTCAATATTGCATTACATCAATATTATATTAAAATCGTATTACTAGGATCAGTATATTACCGTATCCTATTGGTAAACGAAAACGTACAACCTCTTTATCAGTCATCAAATTTCTAAGGCTCTTCAGCCTCAAAAGCATAATATCACATATGCTGGGTATAAGCGCATTCAAAATGAAAAATGCATCGAACAGTACACATACTGTTTTGAGGTCACTCCGGTGGTTTTCTACCAACCAAAACCTGTATAACACCACTTTCAAAATATGGAAAATGCATAGAAAAGATGACAAACCGTCATGTACATATCAAATGTAGACAAATACATACACCAAGTATTTTAATGGCTCTACAGCCCATCCAAATATCCATATTCAATATTGCATACTTCAATATTTTATCAAACTCTATAGCTTAGCGATATGCGCATATCTTTTTGATGGATATGTACAACTGTAAAATGGGCCATCAAGTAATCTAAGGCCCTTCAGGCTCATAGAAATAATATCATATACGATCGGTATAATCTCATTCAAAATAAAAAATGCTACGAACAGTGATACAAGTACTGTTCATTCACAGTCGTTTTACTCAAACGCACCAAACAAAGCATGTATAACACCACCTCCAAAATGAGCGTAACAGCATATGTACATTTTTATTTGAATACATACGCCATGTTATTGACCTAAGAAATAAAGATGTCTTTTTCAACCATATCAGATACAGTCAAATGAATACTTTCATTTCCCGCCTTTCGTCTTAACACTGTCGTGTGTTAATGCTTAGCAAACCGCTGACGAGATGGCCTGACCTACTACTACTACTATTTTAATTTGAATGGCGCTTTCAATTTAATAAAATTATGCGCGCCAGGTCGTTGCATTGAGTTTGATGTACAACATATATATTGATTTAAAATATCCAACTATACGGATTTGTAATGGATTAAAAAATATGTAGAAAAATCAAACTCCAAATGCGTTATTTAATGTCATGGTGAGGTTAGAGACATAAAAGGAAGGGAGCATGTATGGACCAACACAATTAATTTAATAATAATAAAATCCTAACGACCCTTTCTAAAAAATAAATATAAAACTGAACTAAAAAGGCTAATATAGCACATGCATATTTTGTTTAAACAAAAATTAAACTCATCATATAGATTTAGATTTGACAATGTGAGAAAAATCGAGATTAGATGTAATATCTATACTCATCCTGATGAAGACAGTGAATGATGACCTCGTGGTATCATCAGACACCAATGTCCAACCAGAACAAGCAAGACATTATTTAAAATAAAACTGTTTACCCCAACCCCCTCCCTTAAGCAAATGTAAGAAAATGTATATTAAACAGAGTGGTGAATAAAAACGAGATTTGATGTAATATCTATGCCTGTCGAGATGGCCTGACCATACAACTGACCTCTATTTAAACCAGA
Organism: Hanleya hanleyi; assembly: GCA_036873755.1. NCBI lineage: Eukaryota > Metazoa > Mollusca > Polyplacophora > Lepidopleurida > Hanleyidae > Hanleya > Hanleya hanleyi. Next base: position 2,135 of record JAVTVY010042924.1, on the reverse strand, counting down.
AACCCCCGCCAATGTTATAACAGCTCACAGGACGCTCACCTGTTATAACATTTCACACCTCCACATGTGATTCTTGCTCCCCCAGGAGAAAGTAATTTCGTGCTATTTCCTCCTGTCAAGCGCAAGAAATTATATTTCTCCTGCACCCTTACGCAATAACACATTCAACAACACATATATTTGGAATTGTCATGCGGTGCTAGCCGAGAGTCAAAGAAAGCAAGTAAGTGGTAGGAACATGTTCAACCTATTCTCAATAAAATCTTTTATATATCCATCTTTATCGTTTCCAACTAACGTGAAAATCATTCAGTGAAAATATCTGTTTGCCCGAATATGGCAAAGATTTTAACAAAACTCCTAAAAGTATTCTCTGACATTTCAGATATCTCAGTCATAATTAAATATCTCTCAGTGTTATAAACGGGACACAGATATGATCCCGTTCGCCCTGTTATCAGGCACGCGGCATCTGTCTTCGATTTTTGATAAGCAATCATATAACCATCAAAAAGCACAAGGACTGAGTGCTTAATATACAGAAAAACAACTGAACCCAAAATAAATCAGTATTAGCAAGTAAACACATAGCAAAACGTCTCTGATCCACTTATGTTCGATTACCGTATTAGCTTTAATAATTCACCGTTTACTTAGCTTTTTCTAAGTGATAAGTGTAGTCAACAAGCTCTTATTAGCCTCAGTTATGTTCTAATTCGTTGCACTCAAATGAACAAATTGTTTATCATTTCCACAAAATCTCTCATCTTTCCCAACTATTTATTCATAACTAGAGTAGCCGGAGCCTTGAAGTCCGACCTCAGGCAATACAAACCGGTACACCATGAATGTTGGTAAATGCATTGAAATCCGAAAATTTAAAACCCTATGGAGTAACCTTCATCGATACCGGACGCCGCCCAGGCAAAAACAGAGATAAAATAGCATGTAAAAGCTCTGAAAACCTGTGTCCGTAGCAGTGCGCCAAGCATCTCCAGCCAAGGTGACGAACTCCACCCCTCCGTGCATACAATCTACATGCATAATGCAAATTTTTTACATAAATCATCCGTGATAACCACCGTGACGATGCAATCCAGGCCAGCGTCCTCCAATGCGCTATGCCATTTGACGGGACAGAGACAGCCCCTGCTTCAAATACATTCATCAACATATCTGTAACGATAGTCCTCATTTTTCTATCATGGTATCAACTGAACTTCCAAATGAACATTCTGCTGTAAGCACAATTCAAAATGCTACGTGCTAGGCATTTTTAGTCAAACGTCATACTTTTGCATATATTAAGCTTTCCATATTCTGGTCGTCTGTAAACCATTTAATTCTTTTGAGCTCTTAAAATATTTATAAACTATGAAAAACAATTATATGAACTGCCGTCAATTTTCTCTGTGTCGAGCTCTTTATATAACATTTCAATATTGGATCACTGGCCAATCACCAGTACCCTTTGTGGATGTCAATATATTGACCATGTTTCAATAGCATAAAACAAACTATAAATATTTTCTCCTCTCTTCCGTGCAAACAATCTACATGCATAATGTAAATTTTTTACACAAATCAACGGTGACAACCACTGTGACGATGCATTCTAGGCCAGCGTCATCCAATGCGCTATGTCAATATGACGGGACAAAGACCGCCCCTGGTTCAAATACATTCATCAACATATCTGTAACGAAAACATAAACATTATAGTCCTCCGTAAAATCATATCAAAATACAGATCGGTCTCTCCAAACAAACCATTCCTACGTTCTTTATTTTGGAGAAGTTATTTTGAATATATTATTTGTGGAATAACATACATAGGGCGGAATAGTGAACATTATCGGGCAGAATACCACTTTGGAATAACTTAGTTCCCTTTGCCCTGCAGTGAGACATTTGTTTCAAAACTCGCGAAGCTATATACCTACAATGCAATTATTTTCACTTGCCCGTTCTGTTGTGAACGGTTCAACATACTCACACCCAGCATTCCAGTAACGTGAATTGAATCGACCGAATTTCTTACTGTTATGAATGGCAAATCGGCCTATACATACTGTTCACATGTTCAAACAACATGAATTCCCCAGTCACCACTCTAATAAACAGCTTATTCTTTT
>JAVTVY010042923.1:0-18684 GCA_036873755.1 Hanleya hanleyi | reverse complement strand
AGCCTATGTTTATGTATACTATGATTGTCTTTTTGAATTTGGCGCTAATACTGTTATATGGAATATGGAATAGGTCTTTGGATTATGAACGCGGATATTGTCTAATGGACGACGGCTGAATTATGAATGACGGACCAGACGCTTGTAATTTATCATTTTATTTACTCGACTTTCTGTACTAAATCTTCATGATACATGTGCATAAGTAAGTACCTTGCTGATGGGGAAAAAGTTTTCGTGCACTTTCATCAGAAGAAAGGCAGTACAGTGAAGAAAACATAACTTACTTGGTGTCAATATGTATAATGTAAACTTGGAGTTTCAACTCAGACTCACTGTTTCAATGTGCAAAATCGAGGAAATTAAATACAAGATTCAAATTGACTTGGTACTTACCATACAAAACGTCGCCATTTTTACCCAGTTAGAAAAAAACACATAAATGAAGTAAAAATATAGTTGGGTGCAGTTGAATTTTGTCTTTCATTTGACCTTCACTTCGTCTGAGGGTTTACTATCACTTTAACAGAGTATCAGCTCTGTAGGACACGAGGTGATAGTTCACTTGGATTGGGTTAAATGCTCCGCCTATATTATATGACAAGTTGATCTACTATGAAGCAAATGTTGACGTAGAATGAAGTTACCTCTGTATTCGCATCTGAATCTGTCGAACAGAACTTGGTGCCGAAGAAAAGGGAGATAATCACGGCAATAACAACCACCGCTGTTACCACACTACTTATTATGGCCACAAGTATGCCTCGCGATCGACCCTTTCCTCCTTTGGATTCAACGCCTTCCATGGTATCCTGCAAAAAAACCCTGTACATTTGTATGCATATAGGTGTATCTTATTATCATATATATCATCCATATAGTGTCTCTAAATGCCAAATGCCGCAAGATATAGCTCTCCAGACTCAGGTATGACAGAAACAGGATGGCATTGAACATGCACGCTCGCAATAGCTATCATCTGGTGAAGTTGTTCCAGGATGTTAATTAATGAATGGAAAAAAAGACGTGCCCTGCAAACTCCAAAGCAATCACAAGATATTTGCAATTTCGTCTACTAACTTGAAAACAAGCATATTGACAATATCAAAAGCACGCCGTTTGAGCTGCGGCTTATATTAAGCTGAGTGCCGGTCATTGTATGGAGGGGGTTTGGGGTGGTGGGTCTGTGGATGGACATCTTTGGGGTGCGATATAGGGTGACAATATTACGGTTACATTTATGTGGTGGGGGGGGGATTTGGTTTAATGTCACACTCGAGGTTGTTTTACTCATATGATGACAATCAGTTTGGATGGCAGAGGAAGCCGGTGTACCCAGAGAGAACCACCGCCCGTCGACAAGTAACTGACAAACTTTCACACATACGCCTGCTGGACTCGAAGCCGTGTCGGTTCAGTGGAATGAGACGGGCGATTACCAGGGAAACGCCTTAGACGACTCGGCCCAGGGACAAAACTTAATTAGAGAGAGACATGTAGCCTATATGATATATGTGGCTTTGTGCATTGCATTCACATTAAAGCTGAAGTGTCCGATCCGATATTCGTTATTCAGCCTTCGTCCGCATATGAATTCCCACATCAATAATCATCTTTTTTCGTTAAAGACAGTCAGCACCAATTCGGGACATGTATAAAATAAAAATTAAAAAAAACAACACAGGATGGTTTCTGGTAAGGAACAGCTTTAAATGATAGCAGAAAGATATGGATATGGAACGAGCGGTTTCACCTGTAATTCCGGTATTAACTCGACATTTCCTCGAGTGCTAAAACCGTATTTGAACACTTCTTCGTGAGATTACTTATAATTGTGTATTGCATTGAGCATTTAAGTGAACTTGAACTACATTGTTTGACAGCTAGAGGAACATGAATACAGTTCGACAATTTTCTATAATGACAGGGGAGTGAGAGGTTTGGGAGTGAGCCATCTCCAAGGCTAATGCTAATTCTGTATTCGGCATAGGTATTCCCTGTCCCAGCCACATCTCAAAAATTGTTCTCTTTCAATAAGTATAACACAAGTTCAAACACGATGCGAAGCCACTCACAATACATCACCTTACTTTATCCAGGGGCGTTAGCATTTAAAACATTTTAACGAAAACGAGACACGCTTCTCTAGCTCATGAGTTGAGTTCATATGGAAGGTCAACAGCGCGAGGATGACATTGTGGGACCCTGTAAATCCTCTCACATGAAACAAAACTTTCGATTATCGAAGCGGAAATTCTCCTGTATACGAAGGTTAAATACTTTTGTGTCGTGAATAATAACCGCTTAGTGCCGTGAATACTAACCGTTTAGTGCCGTGAGTACTAACCGCTTAATGCCTTGAAAATAAAGCGAAGATGGTCTCTGTGTTGAGTGTTGTTGAACGGTTTACATTATGAAGCCAGAATTATTTTTATAAAAATACTACTTACCTGATTTTTCTTTTCTAAGAAACTATAGGGTTCATCTCGATAAAAACACTTGTATTTAAGCGATTTTCAGACGGAATACGTCGAAGATATTCGCAATATTTAGGCCAAGACATTGAATATTCCATCGAAAGGACACAATATTTTGCTTTATGCATCACTAAATCCAATATCTGAGAACTTTGACGTAATCACCACGTGAATCAAAGGAATGTTATCTGATTGGACAGAGATAATTTCCTCTTGGCTGTTGATTGGCGAGAAATGCTTACAATACAAGTTATAAGAGGACGTTATGCTATGATAATACTTAAGAATAGCCCATATATTATGAAGAAGTTCTTTATATGAATGTATAATCAATAATCCATTATCCAGAGAAAACCCCAGGGAAAACTCTAAACGATTAGTGCTCTGAAATGCCAATGCGGACAACTCGATTCAGTACACGAACACCAATAATGCATCTTGCACACTGTTGCAAAAATGTTCCCGGATCCAACGGGCCAATGAATCCTTCAAAATGCAGGTCATTTAAGAAAGGCGACGTTCGTGCATTGAACACAAAGTTATAGCTAGTACTCATAATAAACCGGATATCTTTTTCTATGCAGGAATATCACTACAAATTATCAGATAGTCTACAGGAAAATGTTTATATATACACGGGTAAGTTTGCCTGACAGCAGTCATACACACACATACATGTCAAGCGGTAAAATGATATTCGTTTTGTGCAATGACTATTCCGGTTTCGGCCTTTTATTCAACTTTGTACACATGTATGGTTAAATGCATTAATAATGAATCAAATCATATGTAAGTTTGAATTCTTGTATACGAACATATCCGATGATAAACCTAAATATTACAATTCAATTTTTAGTTTATGTACACATAGGCATTTACGCATGAATACACGCATCCGCTTTCACTGAGTGTAATAAAATATGTTTCTGAAAACAAATTTGTTTCGTGCATTTGCTTTTTACGTAGTAATGGCTGTCTTTTAGGTACAAGTACGTTATATTACAACCAACCAAACAACGAGTGGCTGACAAATACCATAGAAAAATTCAATGTAATTGGATACAAGTAGCATTATTTTTATGTTAAGTGCTTGTGAACCATCTTAGTGGATTTTCACACACCCACTGGCATTTGTCGTCTTATATGATATTTTTGAAGATGGTAAACATGAATTGATTTATTATTGAAACGCCTATTCCTCTGAGATGTCATATATGCGAAAATATTGATTATGTGATTGACAGGTATGAGTTAATTCTTATATATCTTTTCACAAAATTATCCTTCATTTTTAGACGTTTATTTGTTTTAGTACTTCCAACTTCTCCGTGAAATTGTTAACCCTGTTAGCTTTGCCGAGTAAAATAACCCCTCAACAATATATCTCAGTTCTTCTTCTTCTTTTTTTTAATTTGTCTCAAATCTTTTTCTGTGGAATTGTATGTGTTGTCAATTGAACAAAATAGACTGAATGCACTGTGTTTCTGTAATGGATAAGCTTATCATTCTTGTGGACATTTCGAATATATAGTTGGATGTTGTGGTCATTTGCACACACAAAAACTTAAAACTTATTCCAGCTCTGGCTGCTGTACGGCAAGAAGTTCGGTTTTGAGCTAACTTCTGCGTCTAGCATTGTATGAAATACCTCGGCCATACATACCGTACTTTCGGGTATACTTCGGGGTATGTTCAAATGAATTATCTTTGCCTATTAAGAGAATGACAGGTCTATTACCAAGTGTTTCATCTATAGCAGACTTATCCATGTCATCCTTATACCTATATTTTTTTAATGTTCTTATATAACATGTTTCTCAATTATAGTCAATATGCCGATCATATATTTCCGGTTACACATATCCCCCGGTATATGCATTATGAGAAAAAACGGAATTGAAATGAATAATTAGTTTCTCCATAATGATATATCCCGATCCTTCAATTCTGCAGGTGAAAATTACTGACCAAAAGGCATTCCTGACGAAGGAAATTTAATCGACATGAGCACTGGTATATCAGACATTTTATGTCATTTTTACGCCTGGGGCAAATTTTGCCTGAAGGATATTGTCGTCGTCAGCGTCGTCTGTCTGTTCGTCAGTCTGTCTCTCTCTCCGTGGACACGATATCTCAAGAAGGATTACAGCCAGGCATTTAAATTCATACCACATATGCATCTGGTGAAGGGTCAGAAGCCTATTGAAAATGACTGACCTTGACTTAATTTATCAAGGTCAAATTCTAATATTTGCTACATTTTTTGAAGGATTAAAGCCACATGTAGGGTCTCCAAATTCATATTACATATGCAACTGGTGATTGACTAGAAGCCTATCCCAGTTGACTGACCTTGACCTATTTTTTCAATGTCATATACTGTTTATTATGATATAACATGAAGAAATATAATAATAATGATCTTTCTTTACCCTGGGTAGCCAGTTTGGCTATAAGCCAATCTTCCACTGGGCCGAGAACATTCATACACAGAAACATATCTCACAATCATACATCTGGTTTTGGGGTGTGGGAAGAAATCCGGAGTACCCGGAGGGAAACCCACGACAAATAACTAGGCTTTCCAAATTAATACTATGTATACGTCTGGCGATGGTTCATATGTGTGCTGGAGATGACTGACCTTGACCTAATTTTCAAGGTCATATACTGGTTATTATGATACAACATGAAGAAATATAGTTAGACTTTCCAAATTAATATTATGTATACATCTGGCGATGGTTCAGAGGTTTACTGAAGATGACTGACCTTGACCCATTTTTTACGCTCATATACGCTTTTCTATTATAAAACATGAAATAATGTAGCTACACTTTCCAAATTAATATTCTGTGTACATCTTGCGATGGTCCAGAGGTGTGCTGAAGATGGCTGACTTTGACCCATTTTATTTTATCAGATTTTATTAAGTACAATATTGCATAAAGGATTATATCTGCATTGTTCAAATGTATACTACTTTTGCCGGAACCTTGTCTCTTGAATATCACTTAACTTGACCTATTTTCTAAAGGTCATAAGTCTTAAGATCTCCGAATTAACTTTCCATATGCAATTAAGTTAGAGTAGCTCAGAAATTGTTGAAGATGACTGACCTTGATGTATATTTCCAAGTTCAAATTTCTTAATTATGACTGCTGAATGTAGACAATAACTGATAGCCGAGGGGTATTGAAGCCCATTGGGCTATTTTCTTTATGTAGATTCCCTATAGGAAACAATATTTCTAAAAGAGTTTCTCTTATACGGAACGCACAGAATATGTAGAAAAGGGTAATTAAGCAACAATTGTGTTAACAAACAACGTCAAACAATGTGCAATAATATAACGGCTGACCATGCTGTTGCACATTAACGGCCATGGTTGACATGCAGGTGAGTGTGCATGTTTTATTTACCAGGTGAATGTAACAAAGAGTCTATCTCAGTAACACAGTGATTCTGTACGTTTTTAGGTATCGAAAAATGCTGTTGGGATCCACCCTCAAGCATATTGTGAAAGGACAACGCGGGACACGCTTTAGTTTTAGACCCACGTGTATAAGGCGCGAGTTTTTGGCGCCCTTCGCACATTGCAAACAAGTCGTGTGACACAAATACGGCCGGTCTATTAAACCATACGACCGGAGAAATGATTACAATTTCGACATCGTAAGCTATCCATTTCTGGACAGTAATATTCAAGTGGGACCTGCATATTGTATATTGTATCACGCCTAGTAGTATTAACGATTTTAGTCAACGCCACAAAATATTGTTGCAGAAAACAAGGCTATACCACCAAGTCCCTCCATTCAAAGAAAGTTTTTCAAATTTGGCGATATATATCGCAAAATTCGCTGTATCCAAATACGAACGTAGCGTGCAAGAGCTATGACGTAACGCTTCGTAATTTATGTCTAATTTCGCTTAACCCTATCTGGCCTGGGCTTTTTGGGCCCTATCCTGGCCTGTGGGGGGGCGAAATGCCCACCTAATTATTGTTCTTACCCCTTGAGCTAGGGGACTGAAACTTACCACACTATACCCTTGGGTCAAGCTTTACCAGAAAATTCTAAAAAAATCCAAGATGGCCGCTTTGATAACGTCACAGTGACGTCATTCTGAAAAACGGCATTTTTTGGTCGATTTTTCGGTCGGATTTGCCGATTTTTTAATTTATGCAATTTCTCCGCAAAAACGGCATGATAAATTAGTAAATATTAATGTGATGTGAAATAAAATAGTTTTTGCCCAATTTTCATTGCGAAAAAGCAGAAATTTTGAAGAAATATGACAAAAACATCACTTTTCTGGTATACTCCACGTGGACGCCATCTTAAATTTACCCATGATCCTCTGCTCGGGGGGTTATGCAAATAGGCTCGAAATGACCCTAATATGATAAACTAAAATGTCAAGGAGTTTCAGCTCTCTGTTTTTCGTCGTTCCGGAGATAGCGCAGAAAGTTTGGAAGGGAGGCCATTTCGCCCCCCCCCCAGGCCAGGTAGGGTTAAACCGGGGCTGTGGGCCTGATGAATCCATTTACTTCAAGATCTCGACGGTGTTCACACAAGCAGTCTCAATCGAAGCGTGACTGAGATACAGTCAGTGTCTCAGTTTGAAAAAAAATCATATGGATTACTGATCAGCGATACGGGTTTGATATTTTGGAACGACATGATGTCTTGCCGGCATCATTGAAAGCTGTTGACCACATCACATGATTTTTTCATTATTTGGTGCTATGCAGTTATATGAAATAGATCTTTGGGTCATGCACTGGGAGATTCGTCAATCAGCGACGGCTGAATAATGTAAGACGGACCAGACACTTGTACGAGAAAGCCGATATGTTCTAAAAATACGGCAGCAAAATGCCAGGTGAATAATCGCCCCGCAGAGACGGATGAAATCCACTAAGCAGGACATAGGCCAGCTTCAAATCGTTTCTTCTGAGAGGGTCTTGGCTGAATTAAAATGCTTAAAAGACGAGGAAATATATGTGTGGCATATCCATGTATGTTAGACTGACGCGCGTCTAACCAAGAATTTTTAGTTTTGTGAGACACATTTTGCAGTAAATGCGCATGAGACTCCTTGAATCTGGGTATTCATAAACGTGATACAACATTATACATCATACAATTTGTATTTACATGTTTATCCGGTTAACCACAACTCGGACAAATATATATAGAAATATCAATATTTAAAATATCAGTTCGTAGGCCTCGTTGTTTGTGTTATCTATTTTTTGGAATATCACACCGATCTTTCGCCTCAACAGCAAAAAAAAATTAAAGAAATTCGCATACGATACTAAGGACACGTATTTTCTATTGTAAAATAGAAATGAACTAATGTATATAAAATACATACAAAGTATTTTTCTCGTATGAGGCATAAATTAGACAGACATCGTTCAGCTGGTGTAATGTGTTTATGCAATCAATTATTCTGTTTAACATTTGGGCTTAACTATACTATTTCCGGCCCTGCATGTATTATACTAAGGGGTAGATTGTATTTTTCATTCAGCACGACAGACTGGGACTCGGCTGGTCATTTTTTAACAAATAAATGTGTACATGTAATACATTATTAATGAAAATAGTACTCGATGATTATATATAGATGAAGAATATTAGTGTAGGTTTTCGTGTACTGGTATTTTGTTATTGTTTGCGCCCTATAGTTATGTCTTGAGATATTGTTTACATATATATTTTTGTTCTGTGACTAAGGTATTATGTTTGTAGTACAGGTTATTGATTAAATGAGCAACCGCTCTACCCCCATAGAGTATGCCGGTCCGCAATGGATAGGGGTCGAGTGTCCTCCTTACCATGAGCGATTATGGTCGGGGGGTTGTTTCATAGCGGTTGCAAGCGTTTTTGTACGTGTTCCTGCCTATCTGTATTTGCATATATTTTGTTTAATGGGTTGTTCCGACATACATGTTGTACGGATATTTTCTACCCGTTTGAGAGCGTGCGATATCGTTTTTTTATGCATTTGACGGCATCAGAGGTATGACAATATTTCAGTATTATGCGTGTCATGAATGGTATTTTTCTACCGGTGTTGCCAGAATAAATACCGCCTAAATAATGGACTAACAAACATTGAGTTATGTGTTGAGTTATTGGGATATTGTTTACTTGATAAACAAATGAAACGTGACCTAGAGATTTTTTTTTTGGTACCGATCTGCCATTAGAATCAAAAAAGTTTTCTGTGATTTGTTGAATGGAACATTCGGTAGGAATCTTCGTGATTAGGTTTGTCAGTCACAAGCATGTAAACATGTTTACGTGTACCGGGGCGCTTTTTCTTAAAGAAATAGAATGAATTCTCAAACGGATTGGTTTTTATTATGCTAGTTTTCTAAGCTCAATTATCAACAGAAGGCTCCTGAAAGAGATTGGTTCTCCGCTGAACCAATCATATTAGCTGTCATTCATTGCTTCAACCCAGTTAAAAACTGGCTAATAAAGGAACTGTCAGCACACGTCCAACAAATCCGGTCTCAAAGTGTGTCAGTAGTAGCAGCTCTGGAGAAATACAATCGCTTCAGAAGTATCGTATTCTTCTCATATAGACAGAAATAGACTGGCTTCAGAAATAACACGGCTGCTTTATTGTACTGACACAGCTTACTTGAATAGTCAACTTTTAGTACGAGATCTTTATATTGAACACGCTTCGTGCTCTAATAAAAACCACGAGGACAATATACATAGTATATATAGTACATGCTATAGTGTATATTGGTCATGCTGATATATTCCCATTACTTAAGTATCGATATATAAACAATACAAAAACGGAATATGTGATTGGGACCAGAAGTTATGTGTCACAAGGTGTCAATAAACGTCTTTGCGAGGTCTATTTGTAGACATATCTTGCAAGTCTATACCCTCTATAAGTTTAGAAGCGCACATATATCAAATTATTACAAGTAAATATTTTGCAATTTTGACGTGTCCCAGCCAATAATATATTCTCATTGAAACTTTTTTCAGCTCCTGTTCTACAATGCTGATGATCGACATTTCCCATGGGCACAGTCAGAGAAGCGCGCTGAGATACGATAATCTAATTTAAAATAGGGTGGGGCCTAGATTCGTTTGTAGCCAGCAATTCTCGGATACATAAATATGTACACCCACAGATAGAACTTTTTTTATCTGAATTCGGTAACTTTTGCTACACCGGTCTAGGAAATTACAAAAATTCCAAGCGTGTGTCAAATTATCGGTCGGTATTGAGCTGTGACGTAGGTCGGGTTGGACAACACGAATTTAAGGTCGAACACAAACTAACCCTCTTGGACATGAGTACAAATCGATTTGACTCATAGCTTATATCACTGTCAAACATACTTTGGTTACATCACAAAATATCCTGAATACACAAAACGCTGTGCTTGCATCGATCCTTACCAGCATCGGTAATTGTCGGCGATATTTCCTATGTATGGACCACTGAGTCTGAAATAAAGTATTATTATTATTATTATTATTATGAAACATGATAGTGATATAACTAGGAGATTTCTCTCGGGAGACCTGAGAAGTTCAGTGATAATTGGGTGAACGCCTGCTACACAGACAGCTCGGTTCGCTTTGTAGGCCACGTGAATAGCTTGTTTATATTCAAAATAACTAGCTCAGACCAACTAGATCTGGGTAATCGTAAAAGACTGATGAGAAGTAACAAGTAACGTAATATGCCGCCTGAGAGCAAATACAACTTACGACATTCCCAAACGGTCCATATCGCCGATCGTATTATCTGGGGTCCAATGAGTGTCTGTGACGTGTATAATCCGCGAGCAAATCAGAATATGTTCTGTCCTATAAATTATTCTTTTGAATGGTATAAACGATTTGAATGGCCCAGAGTAAACATATTCTACAGGTATAAAAGAAATTCAGAGGCGGCCTAACTTCACTCTTGGTATCAGACGCCGAAGAAGATTCAAAATGACAGGAATAATCGTAGCAGAAAAATCTCAGGCCGGTCAGGTTAACCCTGTGTCAGAAGAAATGGTAAGTAGACCTATTGCATGATGACTGGAGAACAATGACTCAAATACGGATTAATTTTATCCACATCCAAAAAGCCTTCTGATTCGTGATCAGTTTCGGGGTGGAAATTGTCAGTTATTGACCGTGCTGAATTGCTCGCGTTAGTTACCTTACTCGGGCAATGCCTGGTTGAATTCCGGGCAGAACTACTGACGTTACTGCACAGAATCCCCCGAGATTAGGGCTTATCTGAACCGTACCTATAATTATAGGTTGGGAACTTCAAACTATACTGAACGGACGATGATTTCCTGTGTAATACAAAATCATTTTACTGTTCGCATGAAAAGTCCCAACCATATCATACTCAACCATATATCATACTTCATAATCATATCTAGAAATTTAGTTGTATTAAAAAACTACTGATAAGGCTTTTGTGATATGAACCATGATGTCTTTATGTTATCAATATATCTGCCCATCGCCTCTATCGTCTAAGAACTAGCTTGTATCTGCTGGAGTACGAACTATTTGTATGCCGACGTTTCAGTCTCAACAGAGGATCATGCCTTCGTGATAGTGATATCACGCCTCTCGTGTAAGTGCAAGCCATTTCGCAATCTTGACGATGAGGCACCCTTTAACAGCATCGCTTTACGTAAATTTTCCGTTCACTGGTAACTTCAGCAACGAACAATTAAAAATTTCAATCAATATTTGCAGACGACCTTGACTTCATTACAAGTGTATTCACGTTATCAACATAGGTAATATGACACCCATTTACATGTATACTCATGGAAATATAGCGTTGTCTATCAATGGGATACAACATCAATACAGGTAGCTACTCAAGGTTTATTGATGACGTTTTGAAGTTTATTAATAATTGTCCGGTGAACGTCTGAACAAGGCAGTTAAATCATATTGCTTCTTTCTCTGACTGTAAAGAAATAGTTCACCGGTTTCTATAGCGTTTTTACACATAGTTTTCAGTCAGTAGGTGTCATATACATGTACTTCGGGTAATTTAATACTATTACAGAGAGACTAATCTGTGCAGTTTAGGCCAGTGATTTGACATAAACAGTTAATGTAACTGGCAGGAAATTTCCTTTTGACCCCAAAACGTTTCTCGTTTACCTGAGTTTCTCGTTTCCTCGAGATAGCGTATCTAATTTCGCTTAATCTGGTGCTATGGGCCGTGTGCATACTTAATAGTCTCCTCATTAACAGCTGCAATTAAAGCGCGGCTGAGATACTAAGAGTACGTCCGAGAATCCTCCGTATTCTCGGGTCTGAATGTTAGGTGTCGACGAATAGTTTCCTGCAGTTATATGGTTGCTTTTTAGTCACCAGACGTCGTCAATTTTTCTCACCTCTTGCATATCGCTCCAATTCCTGCGGTTTGATCATGATTTGAATCATACTTTGGACTTGAATGATAGCACTGACAATACGTTCCTGTTTTTGGGGCCACAATGATGTTGACAATTGATTTGTTGACCTCTGTTTCAGTATGGCATATCGTCTCTCACTGATGTATCTACTCAAAATTTCATGATTTCCTGGTTTTTGAGTCAAAGTGACCTCGACCTTTGACATTTGATCTGAATGTTTGCACGCAACATTTACCTGATTCCATAACTATCGTGTTGAAATCGGTAGGGTTGATGAAAAGTTACATAGCTAAATAATGGAAGTTAATAGAACACGAGGAAGAAGAAGGAAAATATAGGGGACGTAACCCCTAAATAGTTTAGCCACCCAGGAAATCCCTGCGCAACAGTTCGTCCATTGTGTCTGCCTAGGTGGCCATGAAATTGCAGACGATTTACTCGTCTTGATACATTTATTCGTGTCAAAACGATTGAATCGGTGTGACCGATGAGCAAATAATAGCACCTGCCAGTAACATTTGTCAATTTAAGAGTATGATTTCTCGTCTGATTTGTGACTGTCAGAGAGCTAAATATTTTATGAATTTTCAATTTTAAATCTTTTCAGTCATCCTTAAATAGACACCAGAGGTCGTCGAACCGCAAAGCAGTGATACTGTCGGCTGTCCTTTCGGCCGTAGTGACAGCCTGTCTGGCTACCACGGTCTTCATGGCGATTTACTATACATCTGAATTACGAAGAAACGACTCTGACGAGCAGAAAGAGGTAAGCCTAGTTTTGATGGAATATCAACGTAATACACGGATATGGGTATACAAGTGCGTATCATCATATCAGTCTGACGTATCAGCTTTTATATGGTTTACAACCGTACGCACATTACTATGAATCAAAGACATGGCCACATTACAGACTGAATACGTGTATTATGTTCCATTCACTATCATGCAGAATAATTTGATTACTGCTTAGACCAGTCACGTGAGTAATAATGCAATTAACCACGGGCAACGCTCATACCGTATTCAAAATGGACATGTATGAATGTTATCTGTGTATCGTCGGTCTATGCCCCTTATATAAACAGCAAGACTCTAGACTTCGATCATTCAACTCGAAAAGCTCCAATGTCCTTGTCTCTTTTTGTTATATCGAATAACATAAAGTCGTAGCTCTCAGTCCGCCTATATATTCATTAGTGTTGCAGTTATTTCCACCATCCAGCCTGCAGCTGCAGCAGTCGTCCAAAAACTCATTCTGGACCTGTAAAACATACATTTTTTGAATTGATGCTAACTGTGGTTCGAAAAAAAAAATCTTTTAGAATAAAAAAAAACATACGTTGGCTTCCTGCAAGAGAGAAGCTTTTAACACAGTTCATTGGTTATAGCAACAGTGAGTGAGTGAGTGAGTGAGTGAGTAGGATTTCAATGTAGGTTCCAACAATTTTTCAGTCATATTCCGACGGCCCAGTCACATTATCCTGACACCAAGCAAATCCTTGCTTGATCTATCCTCTTTCTTCTCAGTGCCGAGCGAGGAAGATACAAGTGCCATGTTTTTATTTTTTTGTGTGATTCTGTATGACAGGCAACATAACATGATGTATTTACATAAAATTCTGACCACAGAGTACTATGTACATGTATCTCTGTCACGCTTTGATAACTAGTTTTCATTTGAACATCACGGAGAGTAGTTTGGAGGTATTCGGAAGTCCACTCCATGTGAAACTGTAATTATCTTTTACAATTTCGTAATTAACTGTAATTAACAAAATTAACTGTAATTATCTTTTACAGCTTCATAATTACTGTAATTAACATAATTAACTGTAATTATCTTTTACAGCTTCATAATTAACTGAAGCGTTTTACTTTACTAACAATTTACTCATTCATTCTTAAATTGATTTCGTTATTATTTCACAACAGTGGATATCTTGGACTCGTATCAAAGACGGAAAAATTGTTCACGAATCAGCTCTATTTGACTCGGACTCAAGAACAGGATTGATGGTGTCGGCCGAGTCATATAAAATAGGGGAAGATAACTCCATTGCACTGCATGACTTTGGAAAGGTAAAGGCATTCTAGAATTATTTAATAATAATATTTAACTTTACTTCAGACCGAATTTGTCCGTGAATACGACATTGGAATTAAAAAAAAGAACAGAAAACCATCGACGGAATACGGTTTACCATCTACGGATCATACTTCCTTTACAACACTTTCAAAACACTCGACAAACGGGTTAGGCTACACAGCATTCGCCGCCTGAAAGCAAAGCCAAAGTTTCGTAACTTTTCATCAAAGAGATGAACATAACTTTTAACAAATGTTTGAAAAGCACTATCTCTACTTGTTAGCTCATGAAGTCTGGCATCAGAACGAGAACTGGTAATTACACGGGGATTATTTTCCACTTCATTGGAATTATTCTCGTAATTATTGAAATTTATTCGATACAAAATGTCCTAACGTATTGTCCAAATCCTCCGTACTTTACTTAACGTCCTGAAAGTGAATTTTCTATATATCGTGCCATTAACTACAAGATATGACAGTAATTAATTACTGAATGTGTGGTTGCAGTATACATTGAGTTTGTACCTTGGCCTCTC
Organism: Hanleya hanleyi; assembly: GCA_036873755.1. Taxonomy (NCBI): domain Eukaryota; kingdom Metazoa; phylum Mollusca; class Polyplacophora; order Lepidopleurida; family Hanleyidae; genus Hanleya; species Hanleya hanleyi. The sequence continues at coordinate 4,135 of JAVTVY010042923.1, read as the reverse complement.
CGTCCCTCCATGCATCCACACTCCCCAATCTGCTCTTAGACGGCGCTATCACATAGATACTTCCCAACACTGGACTATATGGAGAGGCTACTTTTGCTCATTTATTGCATTTTTCAATATTTCAGTTATCGTCTTTCATTTTAGGGGATCGTGGCCATTAGAGACTTCCGCACAAACACCTGTTACGTCTCAAACATCAAAATCCCGGATTTCGATACCGCCAAGAGGATGATCGAAACCAGACGCGTAAGTTCAGTATATGCATACTCTGGTGACAGAAATGGATTAATTTGTCGTCATTGCATCAATGTATTAAAATGTCGATAATTTTTAACCTTCGTCATTATCGACTATTTCAAATCGTCACGTCGAAAACTAATGCAATACAAAGTAACCAAATTCAAAACGACGAAGGATGAAAAGTGCGTGATATCAAAGGTTATTCAAATACTGTAAACATGATTACATTGCAATTTGTAGGGGAAACAGCTCCCCATCCAGGAGTTGGTACAAGCCCGTGTGCGGCCGATGAATATGACCACTGAAGATCTTGGACCGAAATTGACAAGCTTCTGTGACGGCGCAGAATCTCACTGGTTTGATGTCAGCCAGAGTAATGGTGAGTTATGGAAGCCGTGCTATACAAGGCCATCTGTTTCGATAGAAGTCGTTAGTATTTCACCATCCGTGAAAATAAAGAAAACTACAACATGTTAAATGCAAGGAGGGCTGCAGACCATGATAAAAATGTACAGGTGTCATAAACCAGGTATTGATATATGCCTCTAATGATTTACCTATTTGCCTCCTCCCGACGTTTGTGATTCAGTTTCTTAAATCTTCAATAAACTGACCGATTTCTCTCAAAATTGCCAACATAACTGCTAGGCAGTACATGTGTCGCTGTGGTCTGAATATCAGAAAATCAATGAGAATGCTTAGCTGTCTGACTGGACACGTACAAGATAAATGATATGAAATGTACTAAAATTGTTGAAAAATTAAAATAAGTTATATGACAAATTGATCATATTCAAGGAATACCTCGCGCTTAAGGTCAACATGTAGTCATATTGAAGTAAAAGGTACAATTTCAAGGCCTCTGGAGACAAAAGAAGGAAAATAAGAAACCAGTGGAAATCACATTTTTGTGGGTTGATGTATTACTGGTAGTAAATCACATTTTTGTGGGTTGATGTATTACTGATAGAAAACGAAGTGCTGCATGGGTACCAAGATTGAAATCACTAGGTCAAGTATCAAAGTCACTGCACATCAGCAACTCTCTGAAACACATTCCACTCTTAGATTTCGTTTTCATGACGTAGTCCATATTGTAAATTATTCCCCTATTTGTATCTATTAGTGTGGCATTACGTCTGATCGGATTATTACTTTTCATCGCTTGTATTGCAACTGGTTTGGTTCAATCAATATAAATGAATTATCTGGGTCGATAGATTCACGAGATCTCAAATGAGATTTAGTTACCCAATTGTATCAGTGTCCTTTTCTTTATCTGACTTAGTTATACATCTATTTGTTTTGCAGATAAACTGAAGAAAAGGAGGGAGATTGAGCCCATTATTAGACTTCCACCTCACGTGGCTTGCTATTTCATCCGCGTCGACTTAAAAAAATCTCTAGGTCCACTTTCCATACAACTGTGAATAGTATTAGCTAGATGTGTTCTGGTATGTTACATTATTAACCCACAATACTATTGAAGATAACTTTACCAAGGCCAGTTGAAACCATCGCATTCACAGTGCGCTGGACAAGAGATTAACTCAAGATTGTCAACGAGACATATGCCGTAAACAGCTCCAGTCATACCAGACAGACTTGTACATCAAGATTGAAATTGCCGGAGAGGTCGCTCGTACTACACTGGATTATATGAGTTCTCTAGTTCTCTCACCAGGAACGCATTGTATCTCGAAAAAACTTTTAATCCAAGTCAATTTTTTTCTATGCAAGTTGGCAATTCAAAGTACGATTTGAACGAAGAAACAAACGGCGTATATATAATGACAGCAATATACTAAATTACTCTGAGCTTCATGATTATGGATCAATTGTTCTGAGACTTTGAACAAAAATGGTGGCATTTTCCTGACATTTAAGGATTACACTAATTTCCATACCTATTTTTGTTATAACTTACTCATATTTAATTGATTATACTGATGAACATTTACAATGTGATTATCGTATGTTTATGACAATGACTTTATGACAAAAGAGATGATTACAATTTCAACATCGTAAACTATCCCTTTCTGGATAGTAATATTCCAGTGGGACCTGCATATGGCGTATACATATCTCGCTTAGTAGCATTTGCTAGATCCTGTGTTAAATGTGATGATTTTAATCAACGTCACAAAACATTGTTGCAGAAACTTATAAAACAGGGCTATTCCACCAAGCGCCTCCACTCAAAGTTTCTCAAATTTGGCGATACATATCGCATGCTGATAGCAAAATACGAACGTAGCGTGCAAGATCTATGGCGCTACGTTTCGTAACTTGTGTCTAATTCCGCTTAACCCGGGGCTAGGGGCCGTATGAACCCATGTACTTCAAGATCCTCATGGTACTCATATGAACAGTCACAATCAAAGCGTGACTGAGATACATCATTCTTCAGATGACGACTTTACAACGAATATTATGGATTAAGAATACTGATCAGCGATACGGATTTGATATTTTTGAACATCATGATGTCTTGCCGGCATCATTGAAAACTGTTGACCGCTTCTCTCTTGCAGGAAACAAGCCTATGTTTATGTATACTATGATTGTCTTTTTGAATTTGGTGCTAATACTGTTATATATGGAAAATGGAATAGGTCTTTGGATTATGGACGCGGATATTCTCTAATGGACGACGGCTGGATTATGAATGACGGACTAGACGCTTGTAACGAAATAAAGATGTATGCCTGTAATATGTAATCCTTCTCCGTGTCATCAAGATTATTCTCTGCTAGTAAAGATGCATCACAACACAAATAATGAATTAGATTGAAAATTAATCATGGAACATTGTATATAATTCCATCCAAAAATATCTCGTCGCATAATTTTCTGGGAGAGCGTCCCTGGCAATGCGAAATTGTTGTTGACCTTACCAGTACGCATTACTTAATAACGTATTACTCGGACAAATGGTTCAAATTAATGTTATAATTAAAAAAACAATGAACGCATGCTTACATACATGTATCACTATTCAAGGTGATTGGACACAATGTATTATTGATTCAGGTAAGATATCAGTAATCGATGCGATAGAAGACGATCCAGTTGCGAAAACAGGTTGACAGTGATAAAGTCCGACCGTCGAATTACACGAAACACGTCCTAACCTAGGACATCATACCTGTGTATGTACTTTAGGCATACCTAGGCATACTTTCATGAAAAGAATTCGACTTAATCTCTCGGGTATAACACATCCAAGTACTGTATTTCCGGCCTCTCATACGCAATCCAACCACAATGGGGCATCATCAGTTGTGCTTTCGTCATAGTGAGATCCGGACTCTCGTACAAGTCACGTGTCACAATTTTGACAGCGAGGTTCAATCTTACATAATCGCTCCGAAGAACTTTTTCCGTTCATCGGTAATTTTATCAACAGTAAACAGACAATTCAAAATTTCAAACACTTGAATGCTGTATTCACCTAAACTATATAGTCAAAAGGTACCTTGTATACTCATGATATCATAGCGTGGTCTTCGCAGTGTTTTATTTCAAAATTAACAGCGACTGTATTAATTAATTGAGGCAATTAGAGAACTAATTTTGGTAATCACTAGATCAACCTTACTAAATACAACAACAACAACAATAACGCATGCTTACATATTATTATTCAATGTGATGAAACACAATGCGATATTCAATCCGCAACTAATATCAGTCATCTAAACTACCAGTAAAAGATCATTCAATTGCGAAAACAGGGTGAAAGGGATATACAAACGGTCGAATTACGGGAAACATGTCCTATAGTCTGTCTGTTTTATAACTTATAATTCTCTCCATATAAAACTCCAGTACATTTGTTCCATGTACCGGGCTTCAATTACATAGGGAGACGTCATAAAGTATAAGTGTT
>JAVTVY010042922.1:0-19501 GCA_036873755.1 Hanleya hanleyi | reverse complement strand
TGATTGAATCTCCAGTGTGATAAAGCTCACCAAACCATTGTCAAACTCATAACAGGACGAATATACTTGAACGTCCACCCATCAATCAAGGGCGTCGTAAGCGGGAGTTGCGAACGACCCTCTCAGCTCCAACTGTATGTTACATTCCTATGTTGAACATACAGGATCTTACACGAGTGGCAATTTAATATGAAAGTTATGACACGAGTTAAGTAAGGTGTATATGCTGCGAGCTTTAGCGAGCAACATATAAAACGTACCGTACTCAACGAGCGTCATAACTTTCATATTAAATTGCCACGAGTGAAATATTCTGTTTATCATGTTTATCACATAACTGTTTTTAGGCAACTTATAAACGCAATAATTCGAAAGATTTCTTCATCAGATCTATCTCAAAAGAATATGTGACGACAATCCGGGAATAACTCTCTTGTATGTGATGGTAATCAAGCTGATTTTTTGTTTCAATCCAAAACCTGTCATATCAGATTTTTCTAGAAGTTTACATACTGAAATATCAGCCTCGAAAAAAATGCGATACTCCGTTGTATAAAAATGGAGATATGATTGATCAAAATGTGCTCCTCGGCCTGATTTGGTATTTTTGAGGCATTTACAGTGAAAATTTTCTCTTATAGCAAAAATTTGACACCTCAAACCAAAATAATTTTGTCACTCAATATATTAGGACGTTTGTTTATTGGAAAGAACCACGAATGGTTTTAGTTTGAGGTGTCATATTTTTGCTACAGGAGAAAACCCTTGATGAAAATTCCACAAAATACCAAAATAAACCCGGCAGCACGGTAGCACATTTTGATCAATCATATCTCCATTTTTATTCAACTGAATATCTCAGGGTTTTTTCCGAATGGGATATTTCAGTAAGTAAACTTCAATAAAAATCTTACATGGCAGGTTTGAAATGAAAAACAAAAATCGGTTTTATTACCATCACACACAAAGGAGTTTTTCGTATGTAAACGTCACATATCCTTTCTTTCCTTTTTGACAAAAAAAACTGTCATGGCTCAGGCGCATTACAGCCTTAAATATTGCTGTATACGCTACGGCCGGTAAGTCGATAGAGTTCCAAAACGCTACAGAGTTTGAGCACCTCCCGTTTAAGGCTGATCACTTTCCACGGCATTTTAAAATATCGTAGACCATTTCGCAACAGAATGCAATAAGGATAACTTGTTAATTAGCTGTTCTGCATACATTATTTATTTATGATCATATCATGCCACGAGTTACGCTCGTTGCATGTCATGTGCGTGACACGTTATCGAGTTCTCAGCGAGGCGACGACCCGCTGGGTTGACAAGATCATTTTGAATACGTAATCCGTTTGACGTCTCTAATCATCCAGATCTATTGTGGATATAGTAGGCCAGCCAATGACACGAAATGTAACTTTTGATGGCATTGTTTGTTACAAATGGGTAAATGCTAAATTAGTTCTTTGTATGAAAGGGTTCAAGGTGGGAGGGAATACCACCAGGATTTTGGGCATTAAAAGTAATTTTGGGGTCACTTTTGTGGTCAAATAAGTTCAAAATTGGTAAAAGTCGTTCCTATCATAATTTGCATTGTGATGGTCGTTATCAATGGGTATCCACGCTAAACTGGTTTTATGTAGAGCTTTAACGCAGGCAAGCAGTGATTCAGGATAGGAGACTACTTCAGTCAGTGGAAAGACATAGCGAAATGTGTTCCTCAAGGATCCTTACTTGGACATATTCTGTTTAATGTCTTCCTCAATGATATATATTTCTTTATTTCAAATTCCGTTTTAGTAAATTACGCTGATGGCAATACGCTCAGCGCATCTGGAGAAACTGCCGATGAAGTTGTTCACATTTTAGAGGAAGAAACCGGCATTGCGATCAAATGGTTTACTGATAACATGATGTTGGCCAACCCCGATAAATTTCAAGCAATTTTATTCGGCACTGATAGGGACATGAATTTAAATATCGATGGCCATGTGATAAGTTCAGAAAATATGTTAAACTGCTTGGGGTTAACATTGATAGTAAACTGAATTTTGATTCGCATATTGATGAAATCTGTCAAAAAACTTCGCAACAAATCAATGTTCTTTCCCGTCTTAGCTATATGCTTGACGTTGGATGCAAGCTTAACATATTTAGGAGTTTTATCCTTTGTCATTCTAATTTTTCCCCCATCGTCTGGCATTTTTGTAGTAAGAGGGCGTGTGATAAGATGGAGCGAATACACTATAGAGCCCTCCTTGATGTATTTAGTGATTTATCTAGCTCTCCGAGTATCTTAGTGATCTTATTTAGGTTAAGCAAAATTTGTCGCACCTCAGAACTGGTTCGTCCACTATGGACATTCCGTTCTGTCGTACAAAGAAATATGGTCAAGACTGCTTCACATATCCTGCTCCGAAGGTCTGGAATTCCTTCCCTCTGGACATTAGACAATGCACTAGTTTCCGTCAGTTCAAGCGGCTTCTGGGCAGCTGGGGTGGATCGAATTGTCGATGCTCTCTTTGCCCATATGTGCAATAGAAATCACAAACTACATATGAATGATCTGTTCACTTTTAACTGCTACTGAAAATTTTATATATATTTATTAGTTTTGCAAATTTTTATGTATGTTATGAGATTGTTCTGTTTTAAATGTCGGACTGACTAGCCTCTGGCTAATGTTTATTGTGTAAATTATTTCATTTTGTCTCGCCGGTTTCGGAAAATATCAAACAACATTCCAGGAAAAGAACGTTGTGCCATTTGCTGTCGATTACCGTATGCCTGTCTGTGAGAGAGAGAAAAAAACCCACCAGAAAGAAAGGTTTATTTGGTAATAAATGTAAATTTCTCAGTCTTTTGTCGGAATTCACCCCGCTATCCGAATACACTAGGGGAGATTGGGGTACAGTGGGACATGGGGCACAGTGGGACAAGCCATCTAGCTCCTAGGCTAAGTACAGGAATCACATTACATTATTATCAGCAGAAAGCTACCACCCCCATACAACACCTATATTGTTTATAAGTAAAAGCTGTCAGTGGTAAAAAACTAGAGGCAAAAAACTGTTTTTGAACAGACCAAGTAAATTTTAAGGACCGAGGATGATATTTTGCTATACCAAGTTTTCTACGGCCCTTCCTTACTGTTTGGAACTCTGGATAGGGGATGGACAAACGTTCAATTTAATTGTATCGATTTATTTTCTCTGATGTATCTATTTGTGTTTTTCACAAAACGGCAAGAATCATTCACATGGGGCGGACTGGGACTCTTTTGCTGGGGCACACTGGGACAATAGTAATCAAGTGGCGAAATTTATTTTTATTCTAAAATTTTATGAAAGTACATTATGTTGATTCCTAGATAGTAGTTATTAGTAATCTCGTCGAATTTGATGAGTTTTACTAACAATTTCAAAGTCAAATGCTTCCGTTGGAATGGAAATCACGCAAAATAGTTTTCTTCAAATCTGGCCTCTGAGAAATATTTTGTGTAATGCATGGGTCTGAAATAGCAAGTAACTTGGGCATCGCTGTTGAATCTTACAAACTCATATGAAACATAACAGTAGGCCTATATAGTTGATTTAAAATGAATTTTGATTATTGTCCTATTTCACCACAGTGAATGTCCCAGTGATCCCCAAACTTGGGGCAAACTGGGACACTTTTTCGACTTTTTAAAATGTAATTCTGAAGAAAAGAATAGCAGATATTTCAGAATTGTTGGTATGATTATGTCATACTAGACATTAGTTATAATTAGAGCATAGAAGGGTACTCTACAGTCCTGAGAATAATAGCGGAGATTTTTGCAAAACCCCAATCTCCCCCACATAGCTTATTATCAGCCTTACAGACTTAGCCCAATTCCACCACGGAAAACAATCTTCCTACCACGCCTGCCCTATCTCACAGGCTCGGATATCCCTGACCCGAACAGCGGAAGTTGACATTTATGAGGTTGTTATGATACATAGGAACACACCCCTGCATGCACGAGTTTATGTTTGAATCTGACGAAACAATCCCCATCACTTACGCACAGGAGCGAACTACTTTTCATTTGGTCACTCTTATCAACGAGGAAATAATTTGTAGAACATACCTTCAAACGCCAGGTGAGCAGAGGTGTAATACAAAGTGGCATGGACAGTGATCAAAAGTGATACTCGGGCGGAGAAATCCTGTCGAAAAAAAAACAAAACAAAACAACAACAACAGCAAAAAAACACAACACAACAACAACAACAAAGTGACTAGTCCCTGGGGTGTCATTACGTCCCGGTGGGATGGCTGCATGGAAAGGCGTGACTAGTTACAAATAATTCCAACGGGAACATACATGTAGCAATGAAAGAATTGGTCATATTTCCTTATCCGCAACACGTCATAATTTTGTGATATGTGAAGTTAGCCGCGCGATTTATTTGGATCAAGAAGCTAAAGGAAAAAATGGTCGAGTCGAACAACCGACAGGCTTGCTGATTAACACTTACACACAATAGACTTACACTTGCTTATATGCGAGTTCATCAGCTCGGAGTTAAGAGATTACGTCGCGAGTCTTTCGTGCAGAAATCGTGAGCAATCCTATTAACAGAATTTGATTATTCAGACACGTGAAGCTCATTTTAGGTCAGTCTCAGCAGTCATGTCAGATCCCCCAATTGAAGCAGAGCCAGTTGCCATGGTAACACACTGTGGAATTAATGACAACCTCAGTCCAGATGTTACCAATAAACAGGAACCATCTGAAGATGTACCCGTACCGGTAAGTTCCAAAGCCAAGACTAACACGGGCTAACTAACAGCTAACAACTATGTACGTTTCGCGACGTTGAGGAAAAGACATGCGGTATGTTCCACTGACTCGGTTAATTTTCGATGACATGGGAAGCAAATATAGTAGACGTGAGCGTATCAATAGTGGATTGTTGTTGTTACTGTTGTATCGTACCATGACGCAACATCGTTGTTGTTGTTGTTGTTGTTTATCTCTAAATCCACTGTTAACTCGATGGGTATTCTTCACTGGTGCTATAAGAAAAAAAATCACATGGTGCTATATTCCCGAAATGCTGTTTGTTCTCTTTATGCTTGAGAAAGTAGACGGACATCGTTACTGCATGGCCGGCCCACCGCTGTCGTGTTAGGAGGTCGCCAGATGGTCGATCCAAACTTACGGATCAACAGGATTGAACACATTTGGGAAATTCACCGGTTCGTAATTTCATTTCAGAAAGAGCATGATCGACTCTGATTTCATTATCAATCATGCCGTACGATCCAAGGCGATTCACTGACGAAATAAAACGTCAGAAAATACATGTAGACCAGAAATGCACATGCACACATCCCCAAGTCCCACTGTCATAATGTATGGTCCATCGGGATTCGCGATACACCAAAACTAGCAACCAAAAACAGTTACTTGCATTCCCAATGCAGCACAGAAAAGCCAAAAAAGTCAAGACATGTAAACATCTCTTCCGAATGTAACCACCATAGATTTTCCTATGGTTGTTACTAAATATATTACTGTACATTTCCTTAAAACATAACTGCGTAGGCACCCCCCCCCCCCCACTCTCCCTACTCACACATGAATTCTTAGTGTATTAAGATATATATATACATATCTCAGCGTATCTGTGCAGCTAAGAAATTAGCTGTCAGCTCATCTCCGTGGGGTATTTTGATTTCGCATATAAATAAGGTAAATTAAAACGATCTATAGATTCCTGGCCACAGCAGGGTCTTTTTATAATGACATAACTTTTTGTGTTCCGATTGAGTTATGCCACAAGTCCATTGCACTGACCCCCCTCTAGAGCCTAATCATTTTCATTAACCAATGAGATCGCTGCATTTCCTTTCGGCCTATGCAAGCAGACGACACTTGATGTGCGGTCTTTTGGTTTTCGACCATTGACCTGCCCATTTGTATTTTACACAGGTGAGTACCCATTAGGCTCCTTTCGCTATAAATTAAGATAAAAGGCCATGCAAATATATTTGCCCAGATGTTGTGAGACGCTCTAGTTCAGGAAAACCATATTTATCAGGCTGATTACTGAAATATTTGATATATTTTGATCATTTCCGGTGCAGCTTGTCGGCCTTGACATTTCGTCACCGTGATGTGACCTCTTGTATTCGGCGACTTCAAAACAAACTCTGAGCCTTCAGTACGGAATTAAATATTAAATTAGCATCTTCTTCGTCGTCTTTAGAGTATTTTCAGCAAGTTTACTTCGTCTAGATTTTATAAATACAGTGTTTGGGGGAGTTCCGAATCACGGGGAGTTGCGGATCACTTTCCGAATTAACGCCTGATATTTCTTGAAATAAAGCATCTGTTTAAATCTGTTTTAGGTTTGTTGGAACGTCTGTTTCCGTGGACTCAAATGAATGTCAAACAACCGACCTGCATTGTTTCTTTTCCGGTCAATTCGGCAAAGTAATACTTCTGGTACTGCGCATTGACAAATTGACACCGAGTCGAAAAACACGTGCGATTTTTTCAGTAGTGATTTTGCGCGAAATAAGGTGGGTTAAGGCGGTAATTTTAATATTTATTTAAGGGATAGAATTCTGCTAATGGTCAAGCAAAATATCTAGTGATTTGCGATAAATGTTAACTGACCAGCATTGTAATATAATGGGGCTGTAGAGATGTCAGTTCCGAATCAAAGATATACGCGCCGTTCATAACTTGAAATCGGTGAGTAAGTGACCGTCTCACAACTAATACAACAGGTGCAACCGACTTTAAGGACGATTGGTCAATCCATGGCATTGTCAAAACAATTTTCAATAAGAGCTGAAACAATGACAAAAGCAAATAAGAACTGACCATGGACAATCCGAATATGGTATCGAAGTACTTAATTCATTGCATTTGATAGGGCACTCCATGGACTTACATGTAATAATCTTGTTAACTTCAGTATATTCACAATAATAAATACTTAAAAAATCCGAATTCTCACATGATTGTCGGACATCGTATCCTAAAATGTTCTAAAAAATAATTAAATTGAGATTACAATGCAAGTTTGTAGGCTCGCTCAAAGATAAATATACTTCAGAACATTTGCGACGCTAGATCTGCGTGTCATTTGGGCCTGGACTGTAACAATTAAGAATTCGCTCACAGGGCGGGGAGAAGGCAACATTGAAATCGTCTCCAGGGCTTCACCGGCCTATGGGTGATTAGCAGATGACCCCTCAAGCCGATAGAAATTCCATTCTCAGTGCCTGTAACGGCCGCTAGATGGCGTGATCCACAACTCACCAAAATGATTCGCAACTCCCCACGCTGGTGCACTGAAACGGAGGCTATTTTCTCATCGATTGATTAGTCCGTTTGAAGAATTTTTTACATACAATTATAGACGACAGATTTTCCGAGAATATAAGACCAGCAGTCGCTCCCACCTCGTAAAAGAACGAACGCCAGCAGCCTGGATGTGAAAAGTGATTCGGAACTCCCCCAAACACTGTAGTTCAGCTTTGGCATTTTATAGCTGTTGAATTTCGGAATGTGTACATTGAGTTCACGACATCTGGGCAACTTTGATTTTGTCAATGACATAATTTACTCGCCCAGAATTGTACCATAACATGATTTCTTCTTGCAGTTCGTGGAACATTAAAAATAACTTTAATGTCGGCTAGTTCTGATACTGGATCCATGAATAATAATTGTTACTGATGTGTTTGGTGACGGTGACATGCTACAATTTATAATATGCTGGTTATAATATTATTGTGAACTTGTGGCTAATTATTTGCCATATTGGGTGATATTTAACCTGGGGTATAGCAACTACTCATTGCAAGGGTTGCTATAGGGCCAAACCTCAGTCAGAATTGAAACCTTTCTCCATTTTATTACGCGCGTTGTTTGGGAGCCTGTTGTAATATTATGATAGATAATTCTGGGAATATGAATATCGTTCCCAGCAATAGACTATATATATATTACTTGTATATGTTCCAATAATGTAGCATGCTCACCGCTCATCAACATATTTTGCATAACATTCGTAACATTATTAATGCATCTTGATATCTGTCAATGTAGTACATTCATTTATTGTAATAATAAATATGCTTATGGCAAGACAGCCTGTTTGCTAATTGCCCTACTACCCTACTGTCAGTTGTCAAAAATGATAAACTGTGTCAGATAGTATATTTGTTGACACCATGTTTACTGCTGCATGGTGTTCTTCAGTATATTTCATTCCGGCCTTACATGTAGGAGCTACTTGATATAGTAGCATTTGTATTGTAGGTTAATTGGCAGGTTATGGTTGTCTTGCTGATGTTTAGCCATATTCTATTTCAATAAATGCCTACGGTATATAAGTAAATAAATATTTCTCTCGCGTATATGTCGCGGCTTTTGGTTTTCGACCATTGACCTGCCCATTTGTATTTTACACAGGTCATGGTCATCTTCAGTTCCTGTTTTCATTAAATTTCCATTCATCATTTATACACAAATTTGGTTGTTGTGTTAATTCCTTGGGTATAGGGGTATGTGGTATTGATGATTCATGCCCCAAAAGCACCGAGCTCCCCCTAAACCGTAAGACCGTCTTTCCAGAGCAGAGCGAGGGACATCCCCGTCTTACACGAACATTATATCCACACCCCTCACCTAAAATGAATTTCCCCAAAAACAATTTAGTTGAAATTCTGTTCTATTTATTTTTGATACTTTATAATGTGGAATTCAAGATAGGTGTTGATGAAAATATAAAGTTCTATGTATTTTGATCTAAAAATACAAAATTTCAGGGGTAATTCCGGGCCATTCGATCGAAGGGTGGGTATACATTTTGGAAAAGCCGTTGTACCAATATGGTGGAGATGTTTACATTTCTTGACTGGGATTTACTCGACTGTATTTGGAATGCATGAAAATGTTTCTGGTTGCTATTTTTGGTGTATCGCGAATCCGGATGGACCATGTATACATTATGACAGTGTGACTTGGGGATGTATGGATGTGAATCTCTGGTCTATTTTCTGACGCTCGACTTTTGTGTTATAACAAAGTATGGCTAAATCACAGACAAGAAGCAAAGAACAAACCTGCATTGAACTATAGCACACGTGCAATACGGATATCGCATCCAGCAGTATCTCTGATTGTTGAAATTGATACGGAGTAATTATAGCATGATTTTCCAGTCTGATTAATTTGAGTTATTGAGATTAGATACACATGTATTTGTGGGGCCATGGGGTGCTGGGGGAATATGAAATAGGTCATATTTTGCTGTCGTCATCGGGCGTGATCTTTACAACTCTCATTTGACGATGAAAGAAAATTATGAATATTTGAATTCGGAAATGAACTTATTATTTTTAATGGGTTTCGGGATTAGCTTAAAATTCTAGTGGGACAATTACACATATCTACCACTAAGCATGTTAAATATCGACTGGGCGTCTGTCTATCTGTCCGGAATGATGTTTATCTCTGGGTACATACTACAATATTATCTGTATTTAGGTCGGCGAGGATCATTTAATGGAAGTTAAAATGGAAACTATCCAGTTTAAAGCAGAGCCGTTTGAGGATGATACACTTACATTAACACAAGATGGACAACAACATATGTTTGTGAAAGAGGAATATATGCAGGAGACGGAAATGGGTCTACAGTACCATGCTAGCGCGTTCCCGGCAGACCTGTCAGATTTACCAATTAAAAGAGAGGTTACTCAGTGTGAACTGATTGGCCGCTCAAATGTACCAATTAAAAGAGAGGTTAGCCAGTGTGAACTGATTTCCCCATCAGTTGTACCAATGAAAAGAGAGATTACCCAGCGTGAATTGGGTGGATATTCAATAACAGATACAACCTTCAAACAAGAACCACCTGATGATGTAAGTATTGATGAGATGAACATTGATTTGTGACGATATAATTGTTGAGTGTATACAAGCATGGGCGTAACATATAAATTTTCTCTTCTTTACATGTAGTCAAGTTAGAAATAATGAAATTTTGAAAACAGCTTTTCTGTTGAGTATATCTTAACGTCGATCCAGTTTGATGGTTTTCAGAAAAGTAATTACATGAACTGTGATGTGTGATGAAGAATAATTATACAGTTATAATTAAACCACTTCAATTTCCGAGTCTAAGATCAATATTTCTAGTAAAAGAAGTAATGAGGAAATGCTTATCTTCGTGTTATTTTGATAGATGTACGAGGATGCTGAGGTAATAGATCACATTGATGAAGGCAGTAGCCCAAACCAATCCAGCTGGAAGACAAACGTGTACTCTCCGTCTGGTACAGAGAGCCTTGGATCTGTACAACTTACCGCTCCTACGGATGACAAACCATTCAAGTGTACAGTATGTGGATCCAGCTTTAAATTAAAAGCGCTTCTGAATCGACATATGAAAAACCATACGGGAGATAAACCCTTGAAGTGTCCACTCTGTTCATACAGATGTAGACAAAGACATCATCTGACCGATCACATGAGAACTCACTCTGAAGAGAAACCATACCCGTGTTCTAGATGTAACTACAGGGCTAAACTGAAGACTCATCTGAAAAATCATATGCGGACTCACACTGGAGAGAAACCATTCGGATGCTCAATGTGTGAGTATAGGAGTGCTCAGCGTTTTGGTTTGAGGAAACACATGAAAACCCATATTGGTAGGAAAGATTTAAAATGCTCCGAGTGTGAATATTATGGTACACGGCAGCGTGATCTGAATAGACACCTGAGAACTCAACATGGGGCCAAACCTTGGAAATGTTCAACGTGTGAATTTAGCTGTGCCCATCGGGGTGTTTTGAAAGCACACATGCTAACACATACCGGAGAGAAGCCGTTTAAGTGTTCAGTGTGCGAATACGGATGTATACAGCGAAGTGCTTTGAAAAGTCACATGTCTATTCATACTGGAGAAAAACCGTTTGAATGTTTAGTCTGTGATTATAAGTGTTCAATTAAAGGCAGCCTAAAGCTGCATGTGAGAACTCACACTGGGGAAAAGCCCTTCGAGTGTTCAGTGTGTGGGTTCAAGTGTTCAACTAAAAGCTACCTAAAGGTACATATGAGAATTCATAGTGGAGAAAAACCTTTTGTGTGTTCTGTGTGTAAGTACAGTTGTTCCTCTAATAGCTATCTAAAGATACACATGAGAAGACACAAGGGAGAAAAACCGTTTGCGTGTTCTGTGTGCGAGTACAGGTGTGCTCAGCAAAGTGACATGAAGAAACACAAACGATCTCACAATTATTCTGTTTGTCGTGAACATAACTACGCTAGTAGAGGCACAAGTGTGTCTTCATCGGAAGTGCCACTTGTGTCGCAGCTGGGTGATGTGAATAAATACATCAGAACTCACAGTGGAGAAAAGACCTATCAGTGTTTCGTGTGTGGGTACAGGTGTGCAAAGCCGAGCGATATGATGAAACACAACATAATTCCCAACTGCATTATTTGTAGTGAACATAACTACCCGAGTACACAGATAGGAGAGCCTTCAACACCCTGGTCAGGGAAAGTGCAACTTGTCTCACTTCTAACAAATGTTGCGCGTATCGATAAGGTCATGACAACATGAGAATATGAATAAACGCCCATGTATACTTGCAGGAGAGAAAATCCTGAAAATAATATAAAGTGGTCTGTTTTTATGATATCAAATAAGATATATTGTGATACCAGTTACTCCATGATTCGGGCTAACAATAGTAGAAGTTTCTGTAGTCCTACATTTTTTATATCTCGGGCACTCTTGACAGCCTAACAAATTAACTAAAAGTAGGGCCTACCTCAATTCTCAGTAGCATTCTGAAAGTTTAAATTATTTGCAGAAAGGAACGTTAATCTAATTTTCTCTCTCACCCCATGGTACCTGCAGTTACTACATAAAACTGAAAACAGTATAGGATAGACTTAAGTTAAAAAAAAAAGAGGTATATTATAATATGCACGTAGAAAAAACAACTTATAAATAGCAGCAGTTACCCACTACATAAAACTGGAAACAGTATAGATAGACTTAAGTTAAAAAATATGTCGATGAACAAATGGTCAAAGGGAAAACCAATACTTGTTGACATAATTGACGTTATTTCAGTTTTATAAAGTTTCCATTCCCGAAGGCGAAATTCCATCGCATATATCTCATTATCTGGGCGTCTTTTTTTAATCACACACTGAACACGCGTATGGATTTTCGCTAAAGGGTACACTCGAATACGGTGACAATATTGTTGAACACACCCATATTAAATACTTGCGTTGAATCAGTTCTCAGGCGTTCGCTTTACAGTGCATACCTCAATAGTAGTGTAAGGCTATTACAGACCCCCTTTTGACGAGTGCGCAGGTGTTTCTGCGCAGATTTGCGGCGGAAGTGCGGCGGGTCGGGAGGTCACGGGAGGGGATTCCCCAGTGGGGGTTTCCCCATGACGATCACGTGATCAAGGCATGTCTAGACTTGTTCAGGGCATGTATTCCTCCGCGGTGATGCGGTCCTGGTGGTGATGCGGTCGCGGGAAAAACCTTCCGCGGAGAAAAAGTAGTCCCTAGACTACAAATACGCTGCATGGGCCGAGTGAGGCTCTTTTCAGGCATGTCATGGGTGTTTTCACAGAATAAATAAATAAATAAATAAATAAATAAATAAATAAATTAATTAATTTTAATTAATCAATAAATAAATAAATAAATAAATAAATCAATAAATAAGTCAATAAATAAATAAATAAATAAAGAAGAAGAAGAAAAAAAAAAAAAGTGAAACTCTATGCAACGAACCCGGGACTCGATCCCGGGTCCTCTTTATCCAGAGGCACACACGTTACCCATTACGCCACCAGTCCTATCGCATATTCCATCGTTAAAAATATCAGTATATAATTCTTCGGCACATACTGGTGCACTGGGCCATGTTGAATCTAATGGAAAACCTTCTTCTATACATTTGGGGTATGGCTGTTTGGATTTATTATCTTAGTCTCATCATGTAGAACATTATGGGGAGTGTTGCGGAGCGAATCGGTGAAATTTTTGAAAAAAGTCACCGAGGACTGTATATAATATAGCTCCAAGGGAGACAACTCGTGTAGACGAAAGGTATGGAAATAGACGTTTTGGAGCTAGGGGAGTCCCTAATGGTCGAATGGGGTCGAGTGAGGTATCAATGTGAAGCATTCATGAAGGGGCATCTGATGGGGTGGGTGTGGGATTGAAATATCGGCATTCTGCGCATGCGCGGTGGCCCAAGGGTATGCAAATAGCCGTGTTGGAGCTAGGGGAGCCCCTAATGGTCCAATGGGGTCGAGTGAGGTATCAAAGTGAAGCCTAGGTGAAGGGGTATTTGATGGCTGGGTGGGTGCATGTAAAATTTTTCCTGAAAAAAAACAAAAACGGAAAACGGACTTTATCGAATAATCCGGGAAAATGCCTATATGGGGTATGAGGGGTATATAGGTCGCCGGGCTTAACGGGGCTTGTCTATCAATAGAGTTATCTCCCCCTAGTTCCAGGGTGGGTGTATGTAAACATTTTCCTGAAAAAATACGGAATACGGACTTTATTCTAAATTACGGGAAAATGCCTATATGGGGTATGGGAGGTATAGGACCATCCTGGGAAACCTACTTCTCCACATTTGCGGTAGGGTTGTGGGGTCTCGTTTTCTTAGTCTCGTCATTTAGAACATGATAAGAAGTGTCCCGGAGCGAAACGGTGAAATTTTTGAAAAAAGTCACCGAGCCTCATATAGTCCCATACTAGGGTATAGGACCGATGTTTGTCCCCCCTGGGAAACGTACTTCTATACATTTGCGGTAGGGTTGTGGGGTCTCGTTTTACTCGTCTCGTCATTTAGAACATGATAGGAAGTGTCCCCGTGCGAATCGGTGAAATTTTTGAAAAAGTACGATATAGCCCCATATAGACATATATATATAAATATATATTCCCATACTGGGGTATAGGACCGATGTTTGTCCCCCTGGGAAACACACTTCTATACATTTGCGGTAGGGTTGTGGGGTCTCGTTTTACTCGTCTCGACATTTAGAACACGATGGGTAGGGTTGCGGAGCGAATTGGTGAAATTTTTGAAAAAAGTCACCAAGGCCTGGGTAGGCCCATAGGCCTATACTGCATGGCTATGGGTGTATAGGGCCATACGGGGTGGACATGTTGGAGTCTAGGTGAGTCCCTAATGGTCCAATGGGGTCGAGTGAGGTCTTATTTTGAAGCTCTCGTGCAGGAGCATCCGACTGGTGTATTGTTTGTGTTCAATAGTCTGCGCATGCGCAGTCTAGCCGTAGTATAGAAAACAGGCATTTTGGGTGCTATGTAGGGGTGTGTTTGGGTTAGAGATGGGCTAATCACGGTTCGAATGGGTCGTGTGAGGTGTCAAAGTGAAGCTTGTGTGAGGTAGAGTCAGAATGGTGTGTTTTTGAATGCAAGTCGCGTTAATCTACGCATGCGCAGTTGGTTGTAGTAAGTAAAGTGGCCATTTTGGGGCAGTACATGAAGGTATTTGGGGTCGAGATGGGCTATTCACGGTTCGAATGCGTCCTGGGCCCGTCAACGCCCGGTGGTGGCGTCGGAGCTCCGGAGCTCCGAGTTCCATGAGCTCCGGAGCTCCAAGAGCTCCGCGAGCTCGGAGCTCTTGCATATAAACACACATGCATCTGTGAAAGCTTCATTATACGCTTTCTATTCCAGTGCCATCAACTCAGTGTACGACCATCCTTTCACAATCACCAATCGGACGTCGCTAGAGACGATGCTGGCCCAACTGGACACTGTGGATCCCTTGGAATGGACCTATGAACAGCGTCCCAACACCGAGTGGATAGTAGAGAGGGTGACCAATGTCACGTTTTTCGTTACCAAGCTGACCGACCACCCCCATCGGCTGAATGTGCCACCCTTGCACTGATGAATACCATAGCATGCAATACATACTCTATATGTCTGGTCCTCGACTTGGGGTAGTTGAACTCAGTGTGCTAAAAATAGATCACCAGCTAGCGTACTATAAAAGGGAAGCGGCCTGGTCGTTTCATCGGATACTCTCTCAACCACCAAGATGTTCACTTGCACAACTTGCCAGAAGCAGTTTATTCGCCCAGAAGATTTGCGACGACACGAGGCCTCCATCCACAACGGTGCACGATATACTTGTATAACCTGCGCACGGTCATTTAATCGGGAGGATATTTTACTGCGCCATGAACGCTCACTCCACGAGGGTGCGACGGAACAATGTAATGAATGTGGTCAACTCTTCAAACGACCCAGTCAGTTAAGACGGCACCAACGTTTGATTCATAGTCCATCACCACGGTATGCGCGACAACCTTCTACTATAGAGGAGCCGCGGAAGGTCAGGCCCAGTGAAGATAAGCCCGGGGAGACGAACGCCACTGGTGATGCGATGACGGAGAGCCCGCCTATACCCACAGTTCAGAAGAGCCTGGATATCCAGCCGGACCCAAGCGTTACGGTTTCGAGTCATTCGCCTGACAACATCGAACATTTTCTGGTCGAGCCCATAAATGTTCCTGGCGATCTCTTACAGGACAACCATCCAGTGAGTGACGACGATCGGGGCCATTGGTCTATGACACGGTACTGTTTCCACCGTCATCGCCCTATTCAAGATATCTACAATTTCCCACTGACCAAACTCACCCGTCTACGCAGCTACGTGGAAGCCATCTTCGAAGATCAAACTACGGCCTTCAAATTGAATGTCGCTTTCGGGTACATCTTACGTCACAAAAGGACGGACCAGTTACGGTATTGTTACCCCAGTGCCAACAACCTTGTGTTTGACCTGCCGTTTACCATCATTCACCGGGCGTCGCTAGAGATGATGCTGGCCCAAGTGGAACAATTGGATGCCTTGAGATGGGCACATCGTCAACGCCCCAACACACAATGGGTGGTAAAGAGGGTAACCAATGTTACGTTTTTCGTGACCAAGACGACCAATCAACCCATCGGGTGAATGCGTCACCCATGCACTGATGAATACCACAACATGCCGTACATACTCTCTATGTCTACATGCTGATCGTTGACTTGAGCTCAGTAAACACTTGTGCCTGATGTGACGATGCGTTGAATAATAAAACACGGTGTTTGATATTTCGAATGCGAACATACTAAACATACCCAGGGCGGCTCCCCCAGCCTGGGTATGATGTAAAATTTGGGGATAATAAACTATATGACAAAAACTTCTTGTTGTTCTCTCATGTGTCATCCTTGTTGTTGTTGTTCTCTCTCCGGGGCTCTTAGAACTCGGCGCATGCACACACGCACCCAGACACACAGATGCATACACACACACACACACACGCATCAGACGCATACACACACACACG
Source organism: Hanleya hanleyi (assembly GCA_036873755.1). Classification (NCBI taxonomy): domain Eukaryota; kingdom Metazoa; phylum Mollusca; class Polyplacophora; order Lepidopleurida; family Hanleyidae; genus Hanleya; species Hanleya hanleyi. The sequence goes on along the minus strand of JAVTVY010042922.1, from coordinate 3,071 downwards.
CATAAACACACGCATACACACACACAGACGCATACACACACACACACACACACACACACACACACACACATGCATTCTCATTGCGCATTGCGCCGCAAGGTCAATGGGGCTCGACATGCGCTTTCACACTACTAATCCATCCTTCACTGCCCCAAAATGCCCACTTTCGCTACTACTCGTACCGATGACGTCACTAATGACGTCACAGATGATGCGAACATCCCTTAAATCGGAATCTACACCCTAAGCGCTACAAAATGGCACCTCACACGATCCATTCGGACCAAGGATGGTCCCTCTCTACCCCAAACACCTTCCTTCACTGCCCCAAAATGCCCACTTTCGCTACTACTCGTACTGATGACGTCACTGATGACGTCACAGATGACGCGGACATCCCTAAAATGAAGATGTACACCCCGAGAGCTACAACATGACACCTCACACGACGCATTCGGACCAAGGATGGTCCCTCTCTATCCCAAACACCTACCTGCACTGCCCCAAAATGTGCACTTTCGCTACTACTCGTACCGATGACGTCACCGATGACGTCACAGATGAAGCGAACATCCCTAAAATGGAGATGTACACCCCGAGAGCTACAACATGACACCTTACACGACGCATTCGGACCAAGGATGGAGCATCTCTACACCAAATACCTTCCTTTCACTGCCCCAAAATACCCACTTTACTTACTACTCGTACTGATGACGTCACCGATGACGTCACAGGTGACGTGAACAGCCCTCAAATCGGGTCTACACCCCGAGAGCTACAAGATGACACCTCACACGACGCATTCGAACCGTGAATAGCCCATCTCGACCCCAAATACCTTCATGTACTGCCCCAAAATGGCCACTTTACTTACTACAGCCAACTGCGCATGCGTAGATTAACGCGACTTGCATTCAAAAACACACCATTCTGTCTCTACCCCACACAAGCTTCACTTTGACACCTCACACGACCCATTCGAACCGTGAATAGCCCATCTCTACCCCAAACACACCCCTGCATAGCACCCAAAATGCTCCCTTTCGCTACTACTCGTACTGATGACGTCACTGATGACGTCACAGATGACGCGGACATCCCTTAAATCGGAATGTACACCCCGAGAACTACAAGATGACACCTTCCAGGACGCATTCGAACCGTGAATAGCCCATCTCGACCCCAAATACCTTCATGTACTGCCCGAAAATGTCCACTTTACTTACTACACCAACTGCGCATGCGTAGATTAACGCGACTTGCATTCAAAAACACACCATTCTGACTACCCCACACAAGCTTCACTTTGACACCTCACACGACCCATTCGAACCGTGAATAGCCCATCTCGACCCCAAATACCTTCATGTACTGCCCGAAAATGGCCACTTTCGCTACTACTCACCGATGACGTCACAGACGCTGAATTGGACATCCCTTAAATCGGAATGTACACCCCGAGAACTACAAGATGACACCTTCCAGGACGCATTCGAACCGTGAATAGCCCATCTCGACCCCAAATACCTTCATGTACTGCCCGAAAATGGCCACTTTCGCTACTACTCGTACCGATGACGTCACCGATGACGTCACAGATGACGCGAACATCCCTCAAATCGGAATGTACACCCCGAGAACTACAAGATGACACCTTCCAGGACGCATTCGAACCGTGAATAGCCCATCTCGACCCCAAATACCTTCATGTACTGCCCGAAAATGTCCACTTTCGCTACTACTCGTACCGATGACGTCACAGATGACGCGGACATCCCTCAAATCAGAATGTACACCCCGAGAGCAACAAAATGACACCTCACACGATGCATTCGGACCAAGGATGGTCCTCTCTACCCCAAACACCTTCATGTACTGCCCCAAAATGGCCACTTTACTTACTACAACCAACTGCGCATGCGCAGATTGACGCGACTTGCATTCAAAAACACACCATTCTGACTCTACCCCACACAAGCTTCACTTTGACACCTCACACGACCCATTCGAACCGTGATTAGCTCATCTCTAACCCAAACACACCCCTACATAGCACCCAAAATGCCTGTTTTCTATACTACGGCCAGACTGCGCATGCGCAGACTATTGAACACGGACGAACCATTAGCCCAGTCGGATGCTGCTGCACGAGAGCTTCAAAATAAGACCTCACTCGACCCCATTGGACCACCAGGGACTCACCTAGACTCCAACATGTCCACCCCGTATGGCCCTATACACCCATAGCCATGCAGTATAGGCCTATGGGCCTACCCAGGCCTTGGTGACTTTTCAAAAATTTCACCGATTCGCTCCGCAACACTTCCTATCGTGTTCTAAATGACGAGACGAGTAAAACGAGACCCCACAACCCTACCGCAAATGTATAGAAGTGCGTTTCCCCAGGGGGACATAAACATCGGTCCTATACCCCAGTATGGGAATATATATTTATATATATATGTCTATATGGGGCTATATCGTACTTTTTCAAAAATTTCACCGATTCGCACGGGGACACTTCCTATCGTGTTCTAAATGACGAGACGAGTAAAACGAGACCCCACAACCCTACCGCAAATGTATAGAAGTACGTTTCCCAGGGGGACAAACATCGGTCCTATACCCCCCAGTATGGGACTATATGAGGCTCGGTGACTTTTTTCAAAAATTTCACCGTTTCGCTCCGGGACACTTCTTATCATGTTCTAAATGACGAGACTAAGAAAACGAGACCCCACAACCCTACCGCAAATGTCGAGAAGTAGGTTTCCCAGGATGGTCCTATACCCCCCATACCCCATATAGGCATTTTCCCGTAATTTAGGATAAAGTCCGTATTCCGTATTTTTTCAGGAAAATTTTTACATACACCCACCCTGGAACTAGGGGGAGATAACTCTATTGATAGGCAAGTCCCGTTAAGCCTGGCGACCTATATACCCCTCATACCCCATATAGGCATTTTCCCAGGTTTTTCGATAAAGTCTGTGTTCCGTATTTTTTTTTTTTCAGGAAAAATTTTACATGCACCCACCCAGCCAGCAAATACCCCTTCACCTAGGCTT
>JAVTVY010042921.1:0-17822 GCA_036873755.1 Hanleya hanleyi | reverse complement strand
TCCGCCTGACCAGCGTCCCCCGTTGTCGGTCCCGACGTCGCATGTGATGAAATCTCTAACCCGTCTCTACTTGGAGCACTAAGCAATGTAACAACAGTTCTCATATCTAAACCTACTTGTTCCATCTTATCATCAACTTGACCTATTTGAGTGTTTACTTGTTGACCTAGTTGGTCAACTTTAACATCCACTTGTCCTACTTTAGTTTCCACTTGTCCTACTTTAGTATCCACTTGGGTCAATTGGCGTCCATAATTATCTATCTTTTCATCCAATTGTCCCAAATGAAGCTCATATTCCTTGATATTATCATGCAACTGGTCCATTTCTACATCCAATGCATCTACATGGCCCGTTATTCCAACTTTCCATAACCCAATGATTTCTTCAAAACGACGGTCAACCAAAGCATTAATGTATTCCGGACTTCCCGACAAGTCTAAACCTATAATCTGCCCCTCTAGCACTAGATCGGCTATATGCCCGGCACTAAACTGAGTCGCCTGCATAAAATGTTTAAAATTAACCAATCTGCCCTCTTCCTGCAAGGCTACCACACGTGCACTTCGACTACTCCCCACCCCTTTCAATTTTTGCAGTGCTTCCTCTGTAGCCACTGACACATCAATGGGCCCTAAATCTGCCATGTTAACAAAAGTGGAACGATATACGGTATATGCAAACAAGTCCAAAAAAAAATAAGGAATACCCAATCAAAATCTAGTCAAATAAATTCAAATATATCAAAGACTTTCAGTGAGTTTCCTCCTAGAAACCCACTGAAGCAAATGAAAGACAGCCCACACTGGTATGTCCACTACAAAACATCAAATCTTACACCAAAATAAATAGCAGTGCCAACTCCTCATACTCAGTGAATGAAAAAATATTTAAACATATGCATGCTCAAAATAATGAAACACTTAATTGAACCTAATGCACGCGCGTTACCGCAGTCAACGTGTTCTAGTTTGAATAATCAGCCATATCTATTAGCGAAAAAGAAAGAGAACAAGACCCATCTCCAGAACAAGTGCAATACGCGTTACCACACAGTCAACACGTTGTTACAACTTCTCTGTTAATCTTGCACTATTTCAATGTACGGCTAATCATGAATAAGGCGTGTGTTCAACATAAATAAATCTTAAATTAACACAGTTTCCCGTGCCTGGAGGAATACACACAGAATACAAACTAGATTTTAAACTCGACCACATCGAGGAGCCAAATGATAATTGTATTTGTTCAAATACAAACAAGAAATAGTCTGTCTCGAGCTCAACATCATGAACATCCTTCAGTCTATCATTCAGACCCCTCAATGATGAGCATAGACCAGTTCCCATTCAATTAAATTTCATAGCTTAATTTCCTAAACTGATCCAAGAGAAGGGAGAAAACAGACAGGATATATGAATTATTAACTCAATTCAAAAGGATTGAAGGAAGTCGGATTACTATTGTCGCAGTGACAACACCATGGCTTTGCCATGAATACTATAATATATGGCAGCGACAACACCATGGTGTCGCCATGAATGTGGCTCGCATGACTGATAATGCCCCAAGTTGTCAACTGAGCAATCAGAATCATGTATTGTACAACCAAAATGTAGGCAATATATATATATTATTTAGCCGACCAGTTGACAGCCGACAAATTGGAATATCACGAATACCACCACATAAATGGAACTACGCAAATTAGGGACAACCGTTCAAAAAAAAAATATCTTGAAACACAAAGAAAAAACGGATTTCCCTTTTATCAGGATGGGGAAAACGTTAGCAGAAGACAAAGCCACATCGACCCGCGAACAATCTGAGCATTTACTATTGTATTTCAACGCCCAATTGTATTCCAACTACAGATTTCTCATAAACGTCGACAAAATCTCCAATCCCAATCCAAAGACCCATCAATACTAACACATAGCAGAAATCTCACACAAAAATCAATCTCTGAAACAATACAATTCAATCGTACAGAAACACATAGACAACACCACACAGTAACACCTGGAGTGACAATGGACAAAAACTTCCATAAAAATTTGATTCTCCCCGATATACAAGCTCTATATGATAACCCAGTAAAAATATTTGAAAATTGTATAACCCTGCTAGGCTCAAATTATTCAATATCACCGAGTCAATTTATCCGGTTGTTACCAATCTATTGACCACGAACGGCCAAAATGCCACTACTAATAACACTTCGCGTTTATCACAGAACAATAATGCTGTATATACGACGACACCAAATGCAATAAATGAATAGAGTACAATACACTATTCCCAAAATATGTTGACTAGTTCAACTGGCTAAATACCAGGAATATATCTAATAACACGGACCGAATTGAGCATATCGAGTCTCTCAAAGAGGCGAAACGATTAATTACCACATCACACAGATCTATATATGCTGTCGACAGTGCCAAATTATACCAACTTGGCCTTCCTAATAACACAGCGCGCCTATCACAGGGTAACAATACCGGTACTGTATATACAGCGACACCAAGTTTATTGAATGCACAAGACCGATGCACTGTTTACGAGAAATGTTGGCTAGCTCAGCCGGCTATATACCAGAAAAATATTTGATAGCGTGGACTGAACTGAACACACGACTAGTTTCATAACGAAAGACGGGGAAAACGGCTACCCGACCCCTACATGTATATCATCACACAGACCGATGTGATCATACAGTCAAACTTCAACATCGCGTAGCTAGCCTATCAGCTGAGACAAAAACCTGTCTAACACAATACACAGCCTGCCAGCCATGAAAGGATTTATACAGAATTATCGCGACCAGAATAGCCCAATATCAGGATGACCGACTCCCGGTTAAACAATTCTACGTGCATACACTCAACCTGTGCAAAGCCGGCCAAGAAAACAGGGATTTAACCCTAAATGGAACCCAGTCCCCTCGAGCTCTGGTCCCTGAAAACACTAAAGTCTTGGGAAGCCGGGGACTTTGGCTACGGTAGCGTTCTCGGGATACATGTCGTTCGGTTGATCTCGATCTGGACGAGCATTCGCTACATTTACTAGGAGAGGCCTCAACCTCCCCCTCTGTATCAGTAGCGGACACATCGGCCAGATTCCCATTATCTATATTCCCTTGGAGATATTGCCCCCCTACCATAGCATTGTCTAAAAACAATCCATTCCGATTTACTGGGCATTGGAAGTTCGGAGCTGAAGTGTGGCCACTGAGCGGTAACTGATTGACATCCCTAGTGTCGTCTGGAAACGCCAGACTAGCGTCCAGTCCTATTGTCCCATTTAGATCTATTGGACATGGGGGGTCGGGAAGTGCAGCTGATGCATTCACTTGAACATGTGGTTCATTTTGTTGAACAGGGGCTGCATTCAACTGATTTGTAGTCTCTCCCCCACCCTCAATCAATTGTTCATGTCTATTATTCAGAACAATATGTGTTGGATCCGCCTGACCAGCGTCCCCCGTTGTCTGTCCAGGCGTCGCATGTGATGAAATCTTGCTTGGGGCACAAAGCAATGTAACAACAGTTCTCATATCTAAACCTACTTCTTCCATCTTATCATCAACTTGCTTCACCTTACCACCAACTTGACCTATTTGAGTATTTACTTTTTAACATCCACTTGTCCTACGTTAGTATCCACTTGGGTCAATTGGCGTCCATAATTATCTATCTTTTCATCCAATTGTCCCAAATGAATCTCATATTCCTTGATATTATCATGCAACTGGTCCATTTCTACATCCAATGCATCTACATGGCCCGTTATTCCAACTTTCCATAATCCAATGATTTCTTCAAAACGACGGTCAACTAAAGCATTAATGTATTCCGGACTTCCCGACAAGTCTAAACCTATAATCTGCCCCTCTAGCACTAGATCGGCTATATGCCCGGCACTAAACTGAGTCGCCTGCATAAAATGCTTAAAACTAAGCAACCTGCACTCTTCCTGCAAGGCTACCACACGTGCACTTCGACTACTCCTCACCCCTTTCAATTTTTGCAGTGCTTCCTCTGTAGCCACTGACACATCAATGGGCCCTAAATCTGCCATGTTAACAAAAGTGGAACGATATACGGTATATGCAAACAAGTCCAAAAAAAAAATAAGGAATACCCAATCAAAATCTAGTCAAATAAATTCAAATATATCAAAGACTTTCAGTGAGTTTCCTCCTAGAAACCCACTGAAGCAAATGAAAGACAGCCCACATTGGTATGTCCACTACAAAACATCAAATCTTACACCAAAATAAATAGCAGTGCCAACTCCTCATACTCAGTGAATGAAAAAATATTTAAACATATGCATGCTCAAAATAATGAAACACTTAATTGAACCTAATGCACGTGCGTTACCGCAGTCAATGTGTTCTAGATTGAATAATCAGCCATATCTATTAGCGAAAAAGAAAGAGAACAAGACCCATCTCCAGAACAAGTGCAACACGCGTTACCACACAGTCAACACGTTGTTACAACTTCTGTTAATCTTGCACTATTTCAATTTACGGCTAATCATGAATAAGGCGTGTGTTCAACATAAATAAATCTTAAATTAACACAGTTTCCCGTGCCTGGAGGAATACACACAGAATACAAACTAGATTTTAAACTCGACCACATCGAGGAGCCAAATGATAATTGTATTTGTTCAAATACAAACAAGAAATAGTCTGTCTCGAGCTCAACATCATGAACATCCTTCAGTCTATCATTCAGACCCCTCAATGATGAGCATAGACCAGTTCCCATTCAATTAAATTTCATAGCTTAATTTCCTAAACTGATCCAAGAGAAGGGAGAAAACAGACAGGATATATAAATTATTAACTCAATTCAAAAGGATTGAAGGAAGTCGGATTACTATTGTCGCAGTGACAACATCATGGCTTCGCCATGAATACTATAATATATGGCAGCGACAATACCATGGTGTCGCCATGAATGTGGCTCGCATGACTGATAATGCCCCAAGTTGTCAACTGAGCAATCAGAATCATGTATTGTACAACCAAAATGTAGGCAATATATATATATTATTTAGCCGACCAGTTGACAGCCGACAAATTGGAATATCACGAATACCACCACATAAATGGAACTACGCAAATTGGGGACAACCGTTCAAAAAAAATATATATCTTCAAACACAAAGAAAAAACGGGTTTCCCTTTTATCAGGATGGGAAAAACGTTAGCAGAAGACAAAGCCACATTGACCCGCGAACAATTTGAGCATTTACTATTGTATTTCAACGCCCAATTGTATTCCAACTACAGATTTCTCATAAACGTCGACAAAATCTCCAATCCCAATCCAAAGACCCATCAATACTAACACATAGTAGAAATCTCACACAAAAGTCAATCTCAGAAACAATACAATTCAATCGTACAGAAACACATAGACAACACCACACAGTAACACCTGGAGTGACAATGGACAAAAACTTCCATAAAAATTTTAATCTCCCCAATATACAAGCTCTATATGATAACCCAGTAAAAATATTTGAAAATTGTATAACTCTGCCAGGCTCAAATTATTCAATATCACTGAGTCAATTTATCCGGTTGTTACCAATCTATTGACCACGAACGGCCAAAATGCCACTACTAATAACACTTCGCGTTTATCACAGAACAATAATGCTGTATATACGACGACACCAAATGCAATAAATGAATAGAGTAAATCCACTATTCCCAAGAACTGTTGACTAGTTCAACTGGCTAAATACCAGGAATATGTTTAATAACACGGACCGAATTGAGCATATCGGGTCTCTCAAAGAGGCGAAACGATTAATTACCACATCACACAGATCTATATATGCTGTCGACAGTGCCAAATTATACCAACTTGGCCTTCCTAATAACACAGCGCGCCTATCACAGGTTACTAATACGGGTACTGTATATACAGCGACACGAAGTTTATTGAATGCATTGTCAAGAAATGTTGGCTAGCTCAGCCGGCTATACACCAGAAAAATATTTGATAGCGTGGACTGAACTGAACACACGACTAGTTTCATGACAAAAGACGGGGAAAACGGCTAACCGACCCCTACATGTATATCACACAGACCGATGTGATCATACAGTCAAACTTCAACATCGCGTAGCTAGCCTATCAGCCGAGACAAAAAAACCTGTCTAACACAATACACAGCCTGCCAGCCATGAAAGGATTTATACAGAATTATCGCGACCAGAATAGCCCAATATCAGGATGACCGACTCCCGGTTAAACAATTCTACGTGCATACACTCAACCTGTGCAAAGCCGGCCAAGAAAACAGGGAAGGTGGGGAACGCGAAGTGAGAGGACAAATGGCCGACTTCCACCCCGCATTTGTCTACCGGGAATTTATCACAGTCTGGTTCAAAGGCGTAAATTCTCAACCGTTACAAATTAATTTTATAAACTGACGCCAGATGTCGTAGAAATAGGTGCGCCCCGCCTAGCAACACCTAGCACGATATAGGCCTAAAATATCCCCCATTAAAATCTTCCCTCCAACCAGCCCGAATTCAATATATGCGTCTTGTTCGTTCTAAATCTCAACCCAGTCTGACGATCTCAGAGCATGCACCGGAGATTTCCGAAGTTCTAGCCTCGGGCCAAAACCGGTTTAGAGCAGTTGCCTCGGAAGTAACCCGGATGGGGCAATCGACTGACATGTACGATCTATTTCACTATACCAGGGATTAACATTAACGAGCGTATAAAGCTATCTCTACAACACCGTATAGTCAGAAATTGACCAGCTTGAGGTGCAAACGGGACGACCATTTTGGTGCCTAATAAGTCTTTCCATTTTCGTTGTCCGGAAACAATTGGATGCTTGTTGATGAAGCAATTCTGGCAAAGTACCCGCATATCAAATTTGGAAATTATCCATTTGGTACGCACAAACCAAATTTTGAAAGGAATCATCGGACATTATTGCTGAAAACAAAGTTTCGGTTCGTGGTCCCCGCGTGCCACCTGGTGACAAAACACGACCATTAGTGTTACATGGTATCTACATAACTAAATTGAAAAGAGTTCATTTGAGTTATAATTTTATCTTAGGGAAACGAATTTTCTATTTGGCCTGCAGCGGCGCCACTTATGCATGGATGCGAATTAAACATGTGGCGATGTATCCACATACTAAATTTGGGAAGAATGTATTGAGTTTTTTTCTATTTCAATGACTGAAAAATGAAAGTCGGACAAGCTGGTGAACGAACATGCGAATGGGTGAACCGAAACCTTAAACTCCTTCAAGATGGGATGGCAAGAACGTCACATACGGCTGTATGTAAGAACGTATTGTTTCCTTCAATATCGGTCCAACTGGTTATGACAGCACCTCCACTCTCGGTTGAGTCTGGTCTTGATAGCATCCCAAAAGATGCAAACAACCTCCAATTTATACTGATGTGTTGCAAACCAGAAATTCAGATATTTAAATCGCACGAAGATTACCTTCAATGAACGTTATTTTTAGGAAATAAATTATGAAATAATAAATAGCCAAAATAAAAATACATTCTCTCCGCTTCCTCCCGTTATCCCCCATCCCCTGTGAATACTATTCCATAAAGAGTCATACTTGAAATATTTGTAATATATCTCACTCAAACCTCATGGATGCCTCTTTATTATCAACTGCCTTGACCACGCGCTGAGCTGCGTTACTTTCTGGTGCATGAAAAGGCATATCCCTTTTTTATACCTCAGCCATGATGCATGCCTAGGTCATGCATTTGATCCTTCTAAACCCATGTCTCATAGGAATATCCCCCTTTTCTGTAAGGATAGAGAATGATTTTCATTATTTTCATTCAACACGTTTATCTCGCATATGATTTACGTAGACACGCCTCTCTTTGATAATGTACCAGAAATGTCCCATAATTTTTACAGTAATTAATTTACTGTAGCTTTAGAGCAGCAAAGTTGTCAATAATGTATAGTAAATTTTGCGACTTAGGGTGAATTGGTGTTAAATTACAACACGTCGTTTTCTCCTTATATATCTACTGAAAAAAACTGTAGTTTGAAATAACTTTAGATTTTATGGCTATAGTGAATTTGTCATTTTAGGTACTGACCGCAATTGTTGTACGCGACATCTGCCTAATCTCATAGTTAGAGAAATTTGATAGAAATCATTCAGTTTATTGAAAAGTTGAGGAATTAATTAACCCTACCTGGCCTGGGGGCCATCATGGGCCCCCTACCAAACTTTCTGCGCTATCTCCGGAACGACGAAAAATGGAGTGCTGAAACTCCGCGAATTTATAGTTTATCATATTGGGGTCATTTCGAAACCATTTGCATAACCCCCTGATCAGAGGATCATGGGAAAATCCAAGATGGCGGCCACGTGGGGTACCAGAAAAGTGATGTTTTTGTCATATTTCTCATTATGGCAAGCAACATTACCACAAGTTTCAATTATACTGCTCTCTGCAATAATCAAAACACGGATATTGGAACTATCTACTGGCTGACGCTTATACATGTTATTCTCTCGGTTTTGTTTGTGGTTAATAGTATGCTTCTTCTAGGTGCCATAAGTTTCTCAGAAATCGGCAAAGTCCTCAAGATATGTGTCATGAATTTAAAGATTTGCGGCATACTCCTCGGGATATTGACGGTACCTATCCAGCAGATTCTCCTCGGTTCAAACTGTGATCAGACAATGACTGGTGTGTCTCGGTGTTATATCGGACTCGGTTTTCAACTCTTTGTTATTCTCGGACACCATATCTCAATTTTCTTCATCGTAATCGTCATGTGGATACCTCTAGAAAGCCCGCTACACTCTGTTAGCACAAAACGGATGGTGCTCATTTTGTTAGGCGGTTGGGCCTTTGTCACAGCGTATGCTGTTACTTCGACGGCAGTATTTATATTACGACTGGACGTTGGGACCTTCACAACAGGGAGAATCTGTGGGTGGTCCTGGTATTACCCTAGATATTTTATCTTTAGCACGATCTATGGCTGCCTTTGTCTGATCTCTCTTCCAAACATCACACTCTTTGGGCGTATCATGTGCATTGCTTGCAAGCATGGCCGACAGGTTGCCAACACGGGCATCGATCGATTAAGCGAAACCCCCGGAAAATCCTGCAAATGTGCGCGTAATCAAAGTCGGATGGGCGTTTACATGATTTACGTGTTCAGTTGGATTCTTCAAATCATATCGTTGTTATTGATGCTCCATCAATCGAGCCGAATTCAAGGTTGGCAGCTCTATTTATATTTCCTGTTACTTTGTACAAGCTTCATGCTTCACTCTCTGACTACCTGGCAAAATGGAGCTGTCAAGACTGGGATGCTTAAGGCCTGGACATTAGTGAAAATCAAACTGGGACGAAATAGGTAATGTGAAAAGATCTCAAACTGCCGGGGCGTATATCTCATTAGTAAATCCGCTAATTCAAAACATTATCATAGTAATATCAAATGCATTACTGACCTGCGTTCATTTACGTTTCTTAAAATCAGCGTTGGTTCGACGATTCTTACACTACTTGTTCCCATGCTATTTCAGACTCGCAGTTTTGTACCTCTTGACCACCTAAATATCTACACTGGGTGAAAGTATTAGGTTTCCGGTTCACCGGAAACCAGTTGGAAACTCATTCACCCCAGTTTCCGGTAAGTTTCCGGTCACCGGATACAGGTCACTGGTTTCCGGGAGGTTTCCGGTGAATTTCTCACCGGAAACTCACCGGAAACCTACCGGAAACCACTGCCGGAAACCCACCTGAAACCACAGGTTTCCATTAGGTTTCCGACATGGTTTCTACCTGGTTCACTAAAAGATCAAATACACGTGTACATATCCTGAAGTGTAAATTACATTGAACCACAGCACATGTATAGATATAAAACCATCACATTTATTAAGTAAACAGGTTACCGGTAACTTGCCCATAATTATATACATGTAAATGCAATATTCCAAGATATACTACTATAGAGGGACAACTTGCAAAATGTGTGAGGAATGCATATATTCATGGTGACATTGTTAACCCGACATCGCCCATGATATATCATGTTGCGATGTTTCGAACCTCTTTTTTATCACCGTGGGTTCTCATCAGGGGAAACGGTATAATAATTGCATAAACGAATATGGACAATGCAATAATACATGCACCTTATGATAAAGTAGTGATATTAATTCCCTAGATATATCAACAGCATTGTGGTACACACTGTGTTTAAAGACCGTGATATTATCGTGTCTTGTTATTAACTACAACTTGTGGACAACTTATCAGATTGAACATTACAGGAATACAATATGAGAGATCCCGAGTTTCAAGAAATGAAGGAGATAGCTCTAGTACAAAATTTCATAGCCTTATTTGAAACAGATTCTCTTTTCCAACGTTGAAAAAGATACATGTATTGGAGCTGAAACATCAAGTTCATCAAGACGTCTCTTCACACGAGTTGTCTGTAAAACAAAGAATAGATCAATTAATGGTCAGCAGAACAAGATACTGGAAATTGTCTAATGCAAAGCAGTATTTATGACAAAACACCTCAACTGTGTACATGTAAATGCACACAGTAATGAAACAGAATTCAAATCACTGGACTGGGGATGTGGGTGGGGGGGGGAGTGGTATTGGTAGGTGGTGGTGTGTTTGGGGGTGGCGGGGAAAATACCCAACTATGGACGGGAATTTGGGCCGAACTGGTCAGTAGATGGCGCCACATTGTGTATTTGAACTGGATGATACCCCATGCATGCCATCCAACTAACTTTGGTATGACATTATTTGCTATGAACAAAATAAGAATGATTTAAGACGTTAGATTAGGATTAGGATGCATACCATCCAACTTTTTTTTAGTAAAACAAATGATTTTCCTGTAAACAAAATAAGAAATACATGTACCGGTAGCATATATTTCATCAATACTTGAACTGACTGGTACCAGCAAACTTTTAGGTAGGGCATATACTTTCCTGTAAACAATTTTTCAGCCATATTTGACCTGGATGAAAGCCCATGCATAGCATACCGTCGTTCATTTTTTAAAATCTGCACGAGAGCTGTAAATTGCATTCCTTAGCAGATTTGAGGATAGTGAATGGCTCGCCTCCATATTATAACTTATGGAATAGTGTAATATTTGCAAGAGCTGTTTTTCATGCTCCCGAGCCAAATTTTGCGAGAGAGATGGGGGAGCGAGAGCTGTCGCTCTCCTTAAAAACGAATCAGTGATCCAACATAAGAATGACCATACACAGCCATACTACATGTACAGTTTATGTGCATCAACCATATTTTAACCATCCATCCAACATATTATTTCCTATAACCTGAAATAACTGTTTAGCGATTTTCCTGACAGTCTATGTGCACCAGCAATGAAAAGTTTGTATACATGTATATCAGTGTCTTCAGACATTCATTCTGTTAAACACTTTCAAACTCCCCTGGATGATAGCCCATGCATATCACCCAGGATAAAACAACACATGTACAGAAGCTGACTTCGAAAGTAAACCATTCTGAAAAATTTACATGTTATTTAAAAAAAATATGCCATATGCGGTTTAAAAATAGTAATTGCAACTACACAACATTATACAATCTATATGTACATGTACCTCATTGTTGATCCCATAATGTTCTTGCATAACCTTTCTGCAATTTTGATTTTAAAGGATGGGGCTACCACAATGGCTCCATTGCCTGGCCCAGTGAGAATTTATTTGTTTGACTTTCGTTTATAGATATGTATGCTTTGGAAGAAGAACTGTAATCATATAGTTTTGGAAACCTACTCGTTTGTTTTTGTACGCACATCTGCCAATAATGCGCTGAGCAGGCAGAAATGATGCTGGTCCATCATTTTGAAACTTTGCCTCCCAAACAGACACTGGAGGTAGAAAACCCAAGTTTGTGTTGCTTTTTTTAAACCAATCAACTCCCATCAATTTCGACAGTGTGAACCATGTAATACTTCACTTTTGCAGGCCTACATTCCGCTCTTTCAGAGATTAAAGTTGCATCATCTGCCCACTGTGCAAATATTACACTTGAGTTTTCCGATCGGGTTTCACTCACACCGTACAGATGACTGCCCATGTAAACTGATTTGATTTTTTTCCCAACACAACTTAAGTCTTCAGGTTTAACATTATTGTCATAAAGGGTTCTGTACATCTGCTACAGATACCCTCGCTGTTCGTCTTTCAGTAATGTCAGCTGGAAGCTAGACTGTTTATAATGGATTAAGGACAAGTCTGACCAATCCGAGGTTTCTACATCTGATATTGAATCAGATGGGAGTGAGTGTAGTCTAACATTTTTTGAACCTCTGCTATCCTCCTTGCTTTCATCATTGTGTAACAAGGAGTTGAAGAAATTCTGATATTCACCCAAATCTTTACCCTTGATATCTCCTAAGAAACTGATTTGCTTAAACTTTCTCATGAGTTGGATTTCAACAGAACGGTTATTAGTAGGGAAATCACCCATGATTCCATTATACCGTTCAAAGCTGAAGAGCCAAAAGCCATAAATTGAACCATAATTCAACACCGACTCACGAATGTGACAGTGAAGATGCAAATTTGGTGTTATGAATGAGCTACCATAAAGCCGTTCAGCTTCTGTGCAAAATTTTATCAACAGATTATGGCTTAATTGCAAACTTTTCAACGATATACATGGTTGGCATAAATGCTTACAAGCCAGAACGAATGTCTGCCATACTTTCAAGTGATTCGGGGGCAGTACGCAAGACAAAGCATCCATAGAGTAGATCAACACCCAATTCTTCCACTCTTGCGCTGTGAACTGTCCATAATTTGATTCAATATTTGACGGTAACCTGCCAGTGTCAGAACTAACATTCAAACTCTTCACCCTCTCAGCCAGTGTAGTTAGATTTTGTTTGGTGAGGGTTTCAGTATTTATCCAGTGAGACAGCATTCGCTTCGCTGTACCAAGAAACAGATTGTGCATGGGATCAACAGCAAGAAATGAACAAGGCTCAAAATAATCAAGCTCGAGCAATACAGTATACCGATAACCATACAGCTTTTCAATTCGGGCTTTTTCTGTGAAAGTACTGGCAGATTATGCTTGAGCTGAATATTTTAAATGATCAGACCTACTTCTTTGCTTCCAGCTACCAACATCAAACCCTCCACATGACCGTTTATTTTCTTTGTCCAAAAAGGATTTGCAGCAAAAAGAACACCCTTGTGTAGCAGCATGGCTTAAGAATCCACAGATTTTCTGGCAGCAGGAATATCTGCTGCTACACACAGCAAGGCTAATTTTACAACATCAGGATGAGAAGTCCCAGAGGGAGTAATATTGACACCTTTCCATAGATACTTCAGCTCATCAACTAAAGGCTTTAAAAATGTATTAAGTGACGCTGGTTCTTTTTTCAAAGCTGGAATAACACCAACTAGAATAATATTTTCTGGTTTGAACCGAATATCTCTGGGTAAATTCACAAGAACAAGATAGATGACACCCACAGGTAAGTCCCTACGGCGTTTGAAGGGTTGAAACCAATCCACATTTAGCATAGCACCATCATTATGAGGGTTAGAAAGAAATTGGTCATTAATGTTGGTGAATTTCCTCCAAATGAGACCATCATACACATCAGCTAAATAACCACTTGTAATGTTTCTGAACGTCCAGTGCTGGCAAAGGCGATTAAACTGTGGCCCTTTCAAATACAATTCAAGTACGTTAATCACACTCTGGTAACAATATACCTTTAAAGGATAAAATAGTTGTTTTCCTGTTTCTGTAACCTGTTCTCGTACTAATGGTGACCCACAAGGCACCTTACCCTGGCATCTAGAGTTGTTAACCACAGACTTGCAAGAATACACCATATTACTACAGGTTTTTGCAAACGTACGGCCATTTGCAGCCTGGTAAACAACATTATCATATCTGTACAAAGCATAGCAATTAGGGCAAACCACATACTTAACAAAATCATCCCGTTCAAAGCCTATGAAGCGCCTCATCACGAGAAATGACAAGGGGAATATTGAGGAAATCACTGAAAAAAGAGAGGAGTACTTTCCACAAATAGTGAATACCTGATGAAACAGAATCAGTAAGTGTTCAAGACATTTGTTACTGAAAACATGACAACACTGAAGAAAACACAAAGAATACAGGAGCCAAAATACAATACCTCTAGCTTTTGCTACCAGTCTTTGATCTCCCTGAACAGACAAAGGATCGGTCGTAGCATCTTCAATATCCTGAGCTATCTCTTGCAGGGTTTCCTCGTCCCAAATCAGAGGTGCCTCAGCACAATCTGGCTTATCACTAATACTAGGCTCCTAGAAAAATAGGTTTACTACATGTACACTATCTGCAGATCTCACATCATAAATATTCACGACAGTCATACAACTTTATAATGTAGTTAACTACCCCTGATGCCCCTGACATAATCTGGTAAGAATTCTGCCCAAGGGGCTTTGTCACATTTTTCTGCAAGAGTTTCAGTATATGCTTAGCATGTCAACAAACCGAAAGCCCAGTTAGCAAAATATTGTTCTATGTACAACTGAAAGCCAATTATACATGTAAAATGAAGTTTTAACTTACATGATCACTGTCATAGTGGGATGATTCATCCTGTTCAGAAGACGCACATGCATCCCCAAGGTAGTCTTCATCTTCACTCAAACTGTTGTGTGCATCCGAATGGAGAACTGGCATTTCCTCTTCACTTTCTTCATCTGTGATGAGGACATTGAACAGACAAACACGTGGTGTTTTGGGGTCATACACATTCAAATATATATGAATTTTTGTTGTAAAGTTTCAATTGTTTATGTTTTTTGAATGTAGCTCAAATCAGCCCACCAGAATGAGAACATAAAAACAATCCTATAATAATCAGTTTTAATTCCTGGAGTTCATACACAAGTACATTTATGAGTGCACACTTTCTTGCATGCTGACGATTCACTGTTGTGCTGTCATGGTCCCACCAGTCTAATATTTATACTAAACACTTACCGGAGGAACTGAACAACAGTCTTCTACGAATTAGATCGTCTTTCCCATGGACATTCCTAGGTGTCTCTTGGACATGGCAAGATTTAATCTTCCGGGAATGTCGGTAAGCAGTTGTAGGGGATACAAACTGCTCACAGTGATAGCAATATACACGCTCTGTAAAGAAAATTGTTGTAATAAACCAGTTAGTCTCAAAAAGATGCTGCCTTCCGTTCTTAGTCTTTTATCTACTTAGAATCCTATTGAAAACATATATCAGTGCTGTAACTTAACTTTCTTGAGCGGTTGCCATACGGGCAAGCTCAAATTCGAAATACCCCCCCCCCCACATCGAATCAGCTTGCCTGACTGAATGATCATGCCCATTTCTTGAATTAAGTTATCTTGAACAATAATCTTATTGTCCTCAGCACTCTTGAAAACCTCCCAGGTCAGTTATGAACGAATGATTTGTAGTTATTCTTAATCTTTTAGGCATAAATACCCAAATTAAATGGGCAAAACCATATTTTACTACTTGCCATGGGGGCCAAGTTAAATAGCACTTAGACTTGTCCCCAGCCATTTTTACTTGCCAAATGCAAGGGGGCAAGTGCTAAGTTACTGCACTGATGTACATGTATACCAATATACTGAAAAAAGAAACTGAGATACCGGTACCAAAATAACATACTTGTATCATGATCTTCCATATTTAGACCAGCAAACATTCAAGTCAAAGCCCAATTACAACTTTTGCTCAGACTGTATTGACCCATCAGCGTTATCATCAAGACTTATAGTTGAAAGCGACGTTAAACCCTATTCACTCACTCACTCACTCAAGACTTATATAGTTTGTCAGAGATTGAAGAAATTGTTCTTGATATTGTTTGTAAATTTACCACATGCCTACATGTACCAAACCACTGCAAAACTGCATAAATGTAACAACAACAAGTAGTTAATCACCCGGTTAAAATGATAAATACACATTGAAAGGAAAACAGGAACTGCCACCACAGTAGCCCTTCCTCAGACATTCACACATGGAAGTCTCTAAAAGAACAACATGAAATGTTGAGTGTTTTGACAAGAATCCATTCCTGCATAAAATACCAGTATGTTTTTGCTTCTTAAATGGTTATTATCTGATTTATAGTGAGCAAACATCCCATGAACACACATGGCCTCACACTGATTTAGTGTATTCTCTGGAAGTGTACCTGCCCTATATGTATTGTCTCACAGTGCCTGTTTGCTGCTCAGCATTGTAAACAAAATTAACAGAGCTGGACTGGAAAGAGCTGCAGGTATAAACAACAGGGTGAAATGACAATACACACTGTGTATACACGCACCCTTGTGACAAGTACAGACTAATTATTACAGTGTTAATTGTTGTCTTCTTAACTTTCACTCATGTTTTAATAATATGTGCCTAATCAATAGTATATGGTCTCCTTTACATTTTTCAATAACTATAGGTCATATGATCATTAGCCTCATAAATTCTATGCATCTGTTGTTGTATGATGTACACCCTCTGCATAATGTGCTAGACTGACTGTACGTCTAACATCTGTGAGGCGACACCAATTTATTTCTGTGTTTTACGGGCCCTCCGACATGAAAAAGTCCAAAAATGAAATAAAAATAAAATTTGAAATTCACTGCTTTAATTGTGTTTTGTTTAAATTATTTTGACCCACCCACCTAGCATAATTTATAATTAAAAAAAAATTATTCCTTTTCCATGTTTTGTTTAAATTATTTTGACCCACCCACCTAGCATAATTTATAATTTAAAAAAAAATTATTCCTTTTCCATTTTTTATTACCATTAGCCTACTACAGTGACGTCGCCAGTTTCGATCCAGTGTCAGTTCCGACCCACTTCCAAAAATATTGCTTCAATTGTGATAACCATGATCGCGCAAAATCATAAAACATTTGCTGTATTCAAGCAAGTTGATCAACCTCTCAATCATGGTTAAATTATATTATGCATTCACTGATTTTGTTAGGAGACAGCTTTGCAGATCCACTCCATACACACGACTAGATCGGTCTAAGTACAAACACCAGGACTCGCCGTTGGTCAAAAACCGTGTCGTCTGCCAGCGCTTCCTATCAAAGTTTTGATGTTTTGTTTCTCACATATAATTATCATATGGTACTATGTATCTGTCATAAATTTATTTACTGGGGTGTCTCTCTAAAGGCTACCTGCCCCATTGTTGACATCAACTGACGGACCCAGTTCCGAACCACCATCATCCATGGAAGGCCAAGCTGGGTGGTACCATGGCCTGAAAATGTCTTGCGAACGCAGCGATGACTACATAAAATCGTAACCCGAGCTCTGATTAGCATTTCTTCTCTTTAATCTGCTATTCAGAGGTGAAATAAGTGGAAGTACCGTTGATTTATCATCATTTTTGAGTGAGTATACGCTTATTAGCCATCTGGGTTATTTCAGTTTCCAATATATCTCGCTAATATGATTAGCTCGACCCTCATATCACTATCACCCCAACCCGCATTCTTTAACGTCAGATGTTCACTTATGAGATGAAGACATTCAAAACGAAATATCCAGCTAGGACCCTATTTTGGCGGAAAATTTATCATGTTGACAATTACATTTGTTTATATCTGGGTCAAAGGTCAATGTCAAAACGAGACTGGATCGGAACTGGCGACAGTGGGTCGGAACTGACACCTCTCATTAAGAAATGTAATTTTATTTTCCCTG
>JAVTVY010042920.1:0-18003 GCA_036873755.1 Hanleya hanleyi | reverse complement strand
ATGGAACTATATAGACCTGTGTCAGTCGTAATTTTTATATCAAGTTAAAACATATTTGACACCGACATGATATGAGTATGACACCACAATAAAACAATACAAATCCCACGCTCTTCAATGGCTCTTAACTTCTTACTATCAGTGAATACTCTGTCTGAAATGCAAATTGATCTGGAGTAAAATTTTCTGCCCTAAATGGAGTGATAATAAAGAAGTGATTCTATACCATCTGTGGGGTCTCCATGGTCATGAGCCTGTAAATGAACATAGTTTACTGAATGTCGTGATTTAACTCAGAACAGAGATCAATGAGATGATGAGTGTGACGTCCTATAGCTATTGCGATATAGTCCTATTGCGATATATTTTATAATAATTTATAATATTTTAGAACATTTACTATAGACGCGAAGTAAATCGGTTGCCAGGATATCTGCGTTGTAGTCGATTTCTCCCAATATAATCGATTCAATATCTTTCTGCAATATTTGATGGTACCGCAGGTGGCATTGTCAACATACTATTGATGATTGATGATTGATGATTATATATGATGATGGACACATTTGCAGATATTGCTGAACGCGACGTTCAATCTCTCTTCCTCTCTCTCTCGCTCTTTCTTCGTCACACACATTTGCGGTAGCCATTAATTAGGGTGCTGCATGCGATGTACCTCCAACGATCAGCCTACTGCATATAGCACTGATTGTATCGGATTGCCTTCATATTCCTACGAAGTAGGCTCTCATTTGCAAATTGTCCGGTAATGAGTCGGTCAGTCCATCCGAATCCTTTCGTCGGCAAAATAAGAAGAACCGTTGACATTAGAACCTTGATTTTTGGCATGAACGTGCATTAGGGGACTTACCAGCAAGTTCTGAGCTGACCTACTTTTGTTGAAAATTTGACCTACTTAGGTGACCTATAACATTACGCTTGGACCACCAAGTCATCTAGGCGACCAATAACATTACGCTTAGACCCCCAAGTCATCTTCCTCAAACTACTTCGTAGGTTCTGTGACCAAGTTGCCACATGAACAGGTACAATAAAAGCGTACCTGAGATACAACACATATCACGAATTGTTAGATTCTTGGTATGTGCTTTAAAATAGGTTAACCAGAAGACTATTCTGTGAAGTCATGTGACGCAGTCAGTATGTCGGCACCTCTTCCCACTTCCCTTATATGTGTTGCAATTAGTAGTATAGTTCCGTGAAAAACGGTCGTATTCACATCTTTGCACTTAAACTTGAGGAGTTGGCGCTGGAGATTGGAAAGTGACCTCTGCCCGAGTTTGGCCGCTATCTTGAATTTGGTGAAAAACTTTACCAATTTGGCAGCGCCTTATTCTCTTGAACTCTGATACAAGGTCACGTGACCTTTGTATTCCTCCGCGGTGATGCGGTCTGGCGGTGATGCGGTCTGCCTCCGCGGAGAAAAAGTAGTCCCCAGACATCAAGTACGCTGCATGGTCCGATTGGGTCGAGTGAGGTATCAAAGTGAAGCATTCGTGAAGGGGCATACAGTCATGGGTGGGTGCATGTAAAATTAGGATTTTCCCTTGAAAGTATAAACACGGACTTTACCCCTAAAATAGGGGAAAACACCTATCAACCCTAGCCAAAAGGGCTAATATCGGTCCCCGGGCTTATTGGGACCTGCCTATCAAGCCAATGGGGTGGGTGCCTGTAAAATTAGGATTTTTTCCCGAAAATATAAAAAGTGGGCCACGGACTTTACCCCAAAAATAGGGGAAAACACCTATCAACCCTATTCCAATCTCGGAGCTCCGAGTTCCAAGAGCTCCGGAGCTCCAAGAGCTCTGGAGCTCCGAGCTCCGTTGGCATTCATCCGATTGGCTGGGTGCCAAGTTTTATATTGGCCGGGTGCCCATTGGCTGGGAGCCAATTGGCTCAGTGCCAAGTTTTTCGCTATAAAAAGGGATTCATTTTGCAGTTCGGAGCTCCGGAGCTCCGAAGCTCAGAGCTCCAAGAGCTCCGGAGCTCCGAGCTCCAAGAGTTCTGGAGCTGCAAGAGCTCCGCCCCACGGGAGCTACCACCACCGCCGGGCGTTGACATCCCCGAGCTCGGAGCTCTTGCATATAAACACACATGCATCTGTGAAAGCTTCATTATACGCCTGGTGTCCATGGAGACGAGAGCCATGGTTTACGCATGTCACTTGTGTTCGAAGTCATTTTCGACGCCATTTAATATACGTAGACATTTGCTTTCCATACATAATAATCGTATACAGCAAAGCCATCTCAAGGAACGGAGTCCCGATAACGCGCAAATTCAAAATACGCGCGAAGAACGATCAACACCTACGTCACACACGAGAGTATTAGAGCATCCCTATACGATGACGGTGAGCGGCCCTACGGGGTGTAGAAAGACGTCCTGGGTGATGAAGTTCTTAGAGGAAGGTGTGGCAACCCCAGCTCCGACATGCGTTGTATGGTGTTATAGCCAGTGGCAGCCCGCCTACGAAACTACGCGATTACAGAATGTGAGCTTCGTCCCAGGAATTCCTCGCGAGATAGACGAACCGTATTACTTCGATTCCGAGCAGACCAACGTGGTAGTGCTCGATGAATCTGATGAGTGCGGCCAAGGACAATTCGAAAATCGCCGACCTATTCACCAAAGGGTCCCATCATCGCAATCTGTCCATCATCTATTTGACACAGAATCTCTTTCCTAAAGGGAAGGCGTCCAGAGATATTGCCTTGAACTGCCAATACTTTGTGTTGTTCTCCAACCCCATCGACAGAGCACAAATCTGTGTGTTTGGTAGTCGAATTTATCCTCAGAACATCAACCATTTCATGCAGGCGTTTCAAGGAGCGACAAGTCGTCCGTACGGCTAACTGTTCGAAGAGTTAAAAGCCCATACCCCCGAAGATGGCCGGCTGACGACCCACCTGTTACCCGGTGAGGCATCACCGCAACGTCATATACCTCTACACCATCCACCGAGCGAGTCCACATCTGGCAGAGCAGCAGCAGCAACCCGCTCCCGTACAGCGTGTCCCCTTCATACCATTAGTCCCGAATACCACCCAACCGTGAAGGACCAACCCAACCCCATACAAGGGAATGACCATAATGTGAACTCGAGGCTATGGAAGGATTTGTTCAAAGAAAGTATGGACACCGAGCTGGGCGAGATGCTGGAGGCCACAGGAAACAAGTTTCACTGCAAAGGGTATTCGAAAGAGGAAGCCGCAATGTTAACCCATAATACTTTGGCACCCAGACTACGACGGGCTTTACGTCAGCAGTATGCCCACCTCCTGCCCCATATAAACTTGCTGGATAAGGACCCGGTCCATATGGAAATCGAAAGAACAGCGTCGATGTTGAAAACCTCGGGCATGAACTGGAAAGCGGCGTATGTCACAGCAATAGCACAAGAGAAACATTTGTTCGAACGCATCATTAAGATCAAAAGCGTCTCACTATAAATAGACCACACGGCACCCATCCCCTCGTTTCACCATGAGCACTGCAGAGTCCAACTTGTTTGAACTCAACAACGAGGATATTCTAACCGAAGCGTTACGTCAAGCCAATGTCGATGCTATTATTGATACAGCTCAAGGTGGAATCACCATTCAGCACCATGCGTCATCTTATCACGCTCATAGATGACATCCAATGGGTGACACGGGTATGTCTTCTGCTGCATAAGAAACAGATAGTACCAGAAGAGGATACCAACACAACTACCCCTGCCCAGAATCTGCTGACCCTGCATGAGGCATTTCAAACCTTTATGGAGACCCAGCTGGGGACGGGAAACTATCTTCTTCAACCTCCAACATGAACCTCCAGTGATGATGGACATTGCATAACGCGTTGAGACAGGTATGGAGACGGGCGTTGAGACGGACGTTATGGCGTTGAGACGGGCGTTGGCGAACGTCACTGCATTTTGATGTATTGGTGTCTAGAAAAATGAGAGCATTTGAGCTAATTCACCAGGGCGTTGAAGCGTTAAGCTAAGCGTTGACGGGCGTCTATAAAAGGAAGTGTATTGCTAAAACACGCACAGTCGACGTCCAACCGTCGACATGGCTTATACTTGCTCTGAGTGCGAACGCACGTTCACCAGACATTACGATATGATGCGACACCAGGAAAATATACATGGGATTGAAGACTCCGTTGAATCGGATGCTGATGCAGAGATTGATGAGAGTGTATCGACTGATACCGAATCCAAGATTGCTGACAGTCTATCTACTGATATGGAGAGCTTGACCTCAGATAGTCAGCCTACATCCCCGGAAAGTGAGGCAGAACCTACCTTCTGGGATCGTATTGTGACAGCAGCTATCAATACTCACGCTGCAGCGATCGAGGACGCCGGCCAGGATAACTTACAACAGGCGCACACCGAAATGCGGCCCTGCATCAGGAAAACAGCCATGGGGCGATCTATGAACAGTATACCTCACTACCGCTTGAAATGAAAGGCGACCCCACGCACAGGTCCATCATGAAGACCAAGCGTCACTTAGAAGAGGATATGGGGTTACCACCCACCGAGGCCCTAGAAAATGCTATCTGAATGTGCAAACAACTGTTTAAGGACATGCTGCCCGAAGAATATCCAGGCTTGCCCGAGGAGGACTAGAACAAAAGGATGGAACTTTCTGAAACGGCGACTTCTGATTGGACAGCTGGGAATACATCTTTCGGACAAGAACGAGTATGACAGATGCAAATGGCGGCCTCTGATTAAACAAGAGACTTCTTGAATTGTAAACATACCCAACGCGGCTCCCCCAGCGTGGGTATGTTATGATGGAGGGGGAAATAAACTATATGTAAAAACTTGTTGTTGTTGTTGTTCTCTCATCCTTGTTGTTGTTTTTCTCTCATCTATCTACATCATGGCGTCAAGGTGTTATGCTAGGGTGTTAAGGCGTAGCGACGGTTATTGACGGGCGCCACTGCATTTCGATGTATTGGTGGCAATTCCATGTAACGACGGTCATTGACGAACGTCACTGCATTTCCAATGAATTAGTGTCTAGTAAAATGACAGCTTTTGGGCTAATTCACCAGGGCGTTGAAGCGTTGAGCTTGGCGTTGGCGGGCGTTGCTACAAGATGCCACATCACACGACGCATTCGGATTAAGGATGGTCCATTTCTACACCAAATACCTTCCTTCACCGCCCCAAGACGCCCACTTTGGCTACTACTCGTACTGATGACGTCACCGATGACGTCACAGATGCAGTGGACATCCTTTAAATCGGGGTCTACACCCCGAGAGCTACAAAATGACACCCCACACGACGCATTCGGAGCAATAGTGGTCCATCTCTACACCAAATACCTTCCTTCACTTCCCCATTACCGGGTCACGTGACACGCGTTCAATTCTTGCATGTGGTATAATGGAGATCCGCTTTACCGATGGAAATATCTGTGAATTTCGAGAACAAAAAATCTATGTCGGGACCAACATCAAGCCAGAGAACATGTGGGAGCCGTTGGCCAAAATCATTAGCTTGACAGTTTAGTGCGTTCAATTCTTGCATGTGGTATAATGGAGACCCGCTTTACCGATGGGAATATCTGTGAATTTCGAAAAAGTATATATGGAATGAGGCCTGGTTCATGGAGATCCCCATATTTTTAGGCTACGAATGCATCGTGATGAAGGATTGGTGTGTTATACCCACCTTGAAAAAAACCCCCAGACATATACGCACAAAACTCCCGGCAATATGGAATTTTTCAAGGTATACATCAGGAATCGGACTAAACTCTTTATCAGGTAAGCTGGACTTTCGTATACTTGAGTTGAAACCCATGCAGACGGCCCATTCAAATTCCAATTCATTGGCAACATAGCTTCGTGTGAAATATACTCTCCCCAGTTGACAGGATTTTTTTACACTCACACAACAAGAGACAATTTGAAGACAATTTTTCTAGCGGGGCTTTTTCTAGCAGGAAATTGATGTAATATACTCTTCTGTCATAAATCTACAACATAGATGTAAAAATAGATACCATGGCATAAAATTGGAGAGACCATTTCAATACACCTAAAAAAAATGAAACCTGGGATGGTATATCCTTCATCTCGGAGGGTCGCGAGTTCGATTCTCGCATTCATTCAGTGTGTGTGTGTTGGACATGTGATTTTAAAATTTTATTATGACTAGGTTAGCTTGAGTGTTTTATGGGCGCTAAATATAGGGGAGAAAATGGCAACATTGTGGCCAAAACATAACAGTTGACAGCTGAGCAAAACAGCCTGGGTTTTTTCCTCCGGGCCTCACTGCACGTAAAGTCTGGTGCCGCTGTGTCTGTGTGCGTGAGCTCTCATACCGAAGCAAAGATGGGCTAAAAGTCATCGAATATGAAAGTTTTTCTACAGCTTAAAATTGACTGGCCCGCAGATGCACAGAAATTAGCCGCCAATATTTTTGTAAGAAAAAAAAAATTTCTCCCCATATCTGCATATTCATACATGAAGACAATATACTATAATCAAAAGATTGTCATTTGAATACAATTTTCTAGCGGGGCTTTTTTCTAGCAGGGAATTGATGTAATATACTCTTCTGTCATAAATCTACAACATAGATGTAAAAATAGATACCGTGGCATAAAATTAGAGAGAACATTTCAATACACCTCAAAAAAAAAAACAACCTGGGATGGTATATCCTTCATCTCGGAGGGTAGCGAGTTCGATTCTCGCATTCATTCAGTGTGTGTGTGTGTGTTGGACATGTGATTTTTAAAATTTTATTATGACTAGGTTAGCTTGAGTGTTTTATGGGCGCTAAATATAGGGGAGAAAATGGCAACATTGTGGCCAAAACATAACAGTTGACAGCTGAGCAAAACAGCCTGGGTTTTTTCCTCCGGGCCTCACTGCACGTAAAGTCTGGTGCCGCTGTGTCTGTGTGCGTGAGCTCTCATACCGAAGCAAAGATGGGCTAAAAGTCATCGAATATGAAAGTTTTTCTACAGCTTAAAATTGACTGGCCCGCAGATGCACAGAAATTAGCCGCCAATATTTTTGTAAGAAAAAAAAAATTTCTCCCCATATCTGCATATTCATACATGAAGACAATATACTATAATCAAAAGATTGTCATTTGAATACAATTTTCTAGCGGGGCTTTTTTCTAGCAGGGAATTGATGTAATATACTCTTCTGTCATAAATCTACAACATAGATGTAAAAATAGATACCGTGGCATAAAATTAGAGAGAACATTTCAATACACCTCAAAAAAAAAAACAACCTGGGATGGTATATCCTTCATCTCGGAGGGTAGCGAGTTCGATTCTCGCATTCATTCAGTGTGTGTGTGTGTGTTGGACATGTGATTTTTAAAATTTTATTATGACTAGGTTAGATTGCGTGTTTTATGGGCGCTAAATATAGAAGAGAAAATGGCAACACTGTCGTCAAAACATAACTGTTGACAACTGAGCAAAACAGCCTGGGTTTTTTCCTCCGGCCGATATTAACCCTTTTGGCTAGGGTTGATAGGTGTTTTCCCCTATTTTAGGAGTAAAGTCCGTGTTCCGCTTTTTATATTTCGGGAAAAAAT
The DNA here is from genome assembly GCA_036873755.1 of Hanleya hanleyi. Lineage (NCBI taxonomy): Eukaryota > Metazoa > Mollusca > Polyplacophora > Lepidopleurida > Hanleyidae > Hanleya > Hanleya hanleyi. The sequence goes on along the minus strand of JAVTVY010042920.1, from coordinate 10,397 downwards.
CCTAATTTTACATGCACCCACCCATGACTGGATGCCCCTTCACGAATGTTTCACTTTTGATACCTCACTCGACCCAATCGGACCATGTAGCGTACTTGATGTCTGGGGACTACTTTTTCTCCTCGGAGGCAGACCGCATCACCGCCAGACCGCATCACCGCGGCGGAATACAAAGGTCACGTGACCTTGTATCAGAGTTCAAGAGAATAAGCCGCTGCCAAATTGGTAAACTTGTTTACCAAATTCAAGATGGCGGCCAAACTCGGGCAGAGGTCACTTTCCAATCTCCAGCGCCAACTCAAGTTTAAGTGCAAAGAGGTGAATACGACCTTTATTCACGGGACTATACTACTGACATTAGTCACACAGTCACTGCTCATGTATATAATAAGGTATAATGTCGCATCACTGTGACATAAGCATGTGTTTACATAGCTTTGCGTGATTACAGTTTAGAGCTTGTATAGCCACGGTTAATGAGTAGGGGAATGTTGCCTCTCTCACACACAATATGTTCACTTCTCGTCCCTTTTGCTAACACCTCACAGGACAAGTGTAGAGTCAGCCTTGTTCGGACCATTTATCTGATGTGGCTGCTATTGTCAACCATTGGAATTCATTGAATGTATCTTGAATAATTGTATATTCATCAATCGAAAAGCCGTAATCAATTAGGCCCATTTATCCTGTGTATTCAGCTAGATCCAGTTCATTCTGGGAGAATCAGGGCGACTGCAGCATTTCGTGTTGCAATATTTTGGTATTTATTCAGACCGACTGAAGGATGTTGCCCATCTCCACAATAAATTATGCTATGAAGATGACTGGTTTCGACATATACATAAGATATGATGTCCAAAAAGTTTGAAAAGAGTTTATTCAATCATTTAGTATTTTGGAGAAATAGATACAAAGCGTAAAACAATTACCCGCATCACTCCCATTCTGAATTACCAAAATACAATATAATCTAGAAATGAGCATATGAAATAAGAAGCTATGACGTTAAGCAAATCGGACCGCAGGTGGCGGTCTCGAGATGATAAATGACCGTAATGAAAAGGAAATGCAAACGGCATATCGGATGACTGCATCTAGAATTTGTTCCCGCTGCTGTGCATAATACATGTAACGAAATATGATCAGCCCTGTGGTAGCTCCAATGCAAAAAAAATGTGTATTTTTAAGGTGAAATGTACCGAAATTGGAAGGAAAACGTGAATATCAGATTGCCTCTTATTACCCTCATTTTCCCCCCCCCCCCCCCTTCTTGTCCTCATGGATTTTTAAAAAATATTTTTCCTGGGTGGAGTTGGCTACGTTAAGAACTGTGAAGGGAATTAGGGCAGTAGTATACAAAGCGTGAATTGATAGAATAGCGCCTCACTGCGCATGCGCAGAACCTGGTGTGACGTCATAAGTGTGTTTTGTGCGCATGCGTGATGTGTGGGAGGTGGGTACAAGATGGCCGCCAAGATGTGGGAGGTGGGTACAAGATGGCCGCCAAGATGTGGGAGGTGGGTACAAGATGGCCGCCAAGATGTGGGAGGTGGGTACAAGATGGCCGCCAAGATGTGGGAGGTGGGTGCAAGATGGCCGCCAAGATGTGGGAGGTGGGTACAAGATGGCCGCCAAGATGTGGGAGGTGGGTACAAGATGGCCGCCAAGATGTGGGAGGTGGGTACAAGATGGCCGCCAAGATGTGGGAGGTGGGTACAAGATGGCCGCCATGTGGGAGGTGGGTACAAGATGGCCGCGAGTAGTAAAATGTATAAAAGGAGTTGATTTTTAGGGAAAGGATGTATTCAATCATCTGACTTACCTGACCTGACTTGATCAGCCAGCCAGCCCGCCAGCCCTCCTACCTGCCTGCCTTCCTGTCTGCCTGCCTGCATTCTGCCTGTGTGGAATGCATGTCCTGACTTGGTTCTGGTTTTTTTCCATCACGGTTGTGCGCAGGTGTATGACGTCACTTCCGGTCTGCGTGAATCGGGCGTGACCTGGGACTATGGGATGCATGTACTGACTTGGTTCTGGGGTTTTTCCCTCACGGGTAGGTCACGTGATCAGTTCAAGGTCATATCCATTTTTTATCGATATGTCAACTCCACACCCAGTCCATTAAATGCTCCTTCACCTATGCTTCAATTTGATACCTCACTCGACCTGTGGTGTGAGTGAGTGCAATAATGTATTCATCCGCGGTGATGCAGTCATGTCTGGCGGTGATTCGGTCTCGGGAAAAAGCTTCCTTGCCCAATGCCTACGGACTTTACCGAAGATACACGGACTTGAACGAAAAGACACGGACGTACACGAAAAGACGCGAAGGTGAACGCCATTGTGGGAAACCTCCCACAGACAGGTCAGTACATGCATTTCTATGTTGTTCACGCATAATAAAAGGATTGATCTGTAATCTGTGTTGTTGTTGTTGCTCCTTTTTTTTTTTTTTTTTTTTTTTTTTGGACTAACCCATCAGAATAGTACGTATCACGGACTACACCCGTAGAGCTACATCTGGTCTATAAAACACGTCCCTCTGGATCCCACACCTTCATTTCTACAGAGCCATGGCGGAGACCCAGCCCCATGCGACTCGCATTTTACAGTATGCCACCGTGGTGAATTCATTCACGGGTTACCGAGCAGTAGTCCGGTCCATGTTTGCAGATGGCGACGACAACGAGGGACGACGCCAGATCCTGAACGAGTTCACAGAAGCGGTCCTCCACAGAGTGCACTCGATGGAGAGGCGTGCCATCCCTCACCACTACTGGACTATGACAGCCATCCTTGATGCTCGGGCTATGGACCACGAGCGCTCACGCCGCAACCAGCACCGGCTGGTTGGCCTCATACTAGTCTGTGCCCTATTCACCCTGGCGCTGTGGTATTGACACTATAAATACCAGGGTCAGACAGAGTGTGTCATTCACCGTTCGACATTTGGACCAAGCATGTCATCCGTCCTACGAGCCATCCTCCCCCTTACACCTTACCAGGTGGGATTATACGTTTATGAAGATTATGTGACTCTGGTGGAAGATAGTGGCGGGGATTGGAGGGCATCCCCTGAGACTTTATCGAATACGGTGACACTACAGCGTGATGGGTGGACTAAGTTTAAACGGGTGTTGAGCGGAGAGTTAGACGGACACCTGATCCACCTGGACAAGGCCAACTACGTATACCATACTGCGCTCTACCCACGGGTGGGACGCTACCAAGAGCCGGCTCAAAGTTTCCTCCTAACTCCCTCTCTGTGGTCAGCCTTGGAGAAAATAGGCCCTCTGGTGGACCAGTTATTTATACCCGACGATCGATCACCCCACCAATTGGCATGGGCTCATGCTATCGAACACGCACTAGATGAACCTAATGAAAAAAAGCGGATGGAGAAAATACTATATGTATAGAATGCGCAGAGGCTGGAATGACAGGGTCACCTCATGAAGCCACCCACACACACATGACGGGCCAGAACGATGAAGAAGAAGAAAAAATCCGTGATGAAGCCGCGGGGCCAATGGCTGAACCCCGTGAACAACTACATGAACCCGACGACGATGCCATTGATTACCCCGCTACACTCAGTCAGCCCAATGACATGACCACCTGATCCTTTGATCTCACGGGGTTCTCCCTATAAATACGAGAGACAGTGAAATCTGGTACCATTCACGTACTGACCATGACGGGGCATATAGTACTGGCGTATTTCAGCTTGACCCCCGAGGTTTTCCTGCACGTGTATGCGGATAAGGTCGATATCATGGAGGAGGTGGTGGGAGACACGGACCCTACACAACCGTGCCCGGCTCACATTCGTCTGTCCGGGGAGGGCTGGACCAAATTCAAACGGGTGTTGTCTGGTGAACTGGACGGCGACCTCATCCACTTGTGTCACGATGTGTACATCCGACGCGACCCTTTCTTTGCTCAATTGGCTCGGCTAGATGGAGGTACAGTGCATTTTACCCTTCACCCTGATCTATGGTCTGCATTGGAAGATGCCGTGGTGGATGTGGATGAAGTGCTTATCAGGCGGTCATCAGACGAGTTGGACTGGTCATTGACCATGGCCACTGTGGAAGTCCACGAAGAAAATCAGAAAGAAACTCAGGCCCAAGATATACCCGTTATAAATAAACGATGGAGCCAGGGTCCATCATCATTTTGTCACCATGAAGCGCTGGGAGAAGGTGTTGGATAACTTATACTACAGTCCCGACAGTCCGGCAGCCTATAGTGCAGTGTCGGCTCTCTATCGAGCGGCCAAACCCCAGGGGGTACAACGTGCCCAAGTCCGAGATTGGTTAAGAAGACAAGACACCTATACCTTACATCGATCTGTCCGTCGCCATTTTCTACGGAACCGGGTCATCGTGGGAGAAATAGATGCCCAGTGGCAAGCGGATTTGGTGGATATGAGCGCCTTTGCCAAACACAACGATGAGAATCGGTATATCTTGACGTGCATCGATATCCTATCAAGTATGCGTGGGTGGTACCCATCCGGACGAAAACGGGGGCAAATCTCATAGCGGCGTTCAAAGACATCTTCAAGATCGGGCGCAAACCTTTGTATTTGCAAACCGACGAAGGCACGGAATTCCTCAACAGACCGTTCCAAGCCTTTCTCAAGAAACAGAAGGTGTTTTTCTTCCATACGTACAACGAGACCAAGGCTTCCGTGGTGGAGAGGTTCAACAGGACATTCAAAGGCCGCATGTATAAGTATTTCACCTATAAGAATACAAGGCGGTACATCGATGTTCTCCCGAAACTGGTGAGGGGTTACAATCGAGCCTATCATCGAAGTATAGAGAGAGCCCCCATTACCGTGACCCAACGCAATGAAGCCCAAGTCTGGCGTGTCTTGTACTCCAGGCCATCGCAGCGAACGACGAAGGCGGTGTACAAGGTCGGGGACCCTGTACGGATCAGTAAAGTCAAGGGCAAGTTCGAGAAAAGTTACTTGCCCAACTGGAGCGATGAGCACTTCCTGATTAAACGGCGCCTACCCCGACAGCGGCGAGTCTATGAACTGGAAGATCTCCAAGGCGAAACGTTGCTGAGGACGTTTTACGACACGGAATTACAGCCTGTTGTAAAAACACAGCAAGACTACTACACGGTGGAGCAGATTTTGAAAACGGAACGTCGACGTGGCAAACTGTTTCATTTCGTAAAATGGCAAGGCTGGCCCAGTTCCTTCAATTTCTGGGTCGCGGCCAACCAGGTGAAACGACTATAAAGCCAGACACCACTGCCGTCCTCCTTCATTCCACGTCCGACCCCAGTGCTATGGACCAACAGCAGCTGCCTCCGAAGACAGCGTCTCGCAAAACGCGCAAAGCGCAAGTGGGCTTTTGGGTGCTATTGCTAACCCTGCTGAGTGTGTTGTACGGAGGTGTGTTTTACGACGTAGCCTATGTCAGTACGTTACTTAACCAACTGAGAACACCAGCCACCAGTGAAACGGGTCTACAGAGAGCACCAGTCGTATCGAGCCCAGTCACCACCACCACCACCACCACCACCACACCCTGTGTACAAGCCACGTCGAGCTCTACACCTACACCAAGTACATCCACTACGTCTCAACACCTACCGGATTTCATCCATCACAGTGAACCGACAACGACGACGACCACCCACGTTGTACCCACCCCCAGCACCATCTCTGAACGTGAACAGACAACGACGACCGACGTTGTACCCGCCACCACTCCAGTTCACTCGTACGAAATTTACAAGAGCGTGTTACCACGACAACGGATACTCCTCAAACCATGGACCCTCGGTGGCAGCATCCCTTCACCTGCGTCATCGCAGGACCGACGGGCTCCGGCAAAACGCACTTCGTCAGGAAGCTCCTTCAACACGCCGACAGCATGATCACCCCACCCATTGCCCGAGTGGTGTGGTGTTACGGAGAATGGCAGGCAGCGTATGCAGCAATGCCCCACATCACGTTCGTGGAAGGCCTACCCAACCTGGCCGATTTGGAACCCGACACCTTGGTGGTTGTGGATGATCTCATGGCGGAGACGGATGCACGGGTCACCCAACTCTTTACCAAAGGCAGCCATCATCGACGGCTCAGCATCATCTACATTGTGCAGAATCTGTTCAGTTAAAACAAAGAACATCGGAATATCAGCTTAAATTCCCACTACCTGGTGGTCTTCAAAAACCCGAGAGATACCACTCAACTGCTGCACCTGGCGAGACAGATATATCCCGGCCGCACACCGTTTGCGTTGGAAGCCTTTAAAGATGCCACAACCCCTCAGCACGGGTATATGCTCTTCGACCTCAAGCAAGCCACCCCCCGACCACCTTCGACTACGGACCGGCATCTTTCCCGGAGAAACCCACCACGTGTACATGCAAAAATAATGTAAACACACCCACAGTGGCGCCTCCAGCTGGGGTCTGTGTGTTTGATGATGGGGAATAATAAAAAGAATGAATACCACAGCAGGGTTGACTTTGTCTGTGAGGTGGATAAAAAGGGCAGAGTTGTGGGTTCTAGCATTAGTTGTACAGGATGTCTGCGCGAGTACGGAAGCGCGCTCCCACGCTCCGTGTATTGAAGACGGCCCCACCCGAGTTAGTCCGAACCATTGTACGCGGTGCGGACCCTGACCTTGTACGCTGTCTGTGCGAGATCGGGTGCAACCTGTTAAAAGGCAACGTACCACTGACTCCGGCTCAGAAGACCAAGTTGGCCAAGCATAAGACAGGTCTCCGAACCCTAGTCCACAAGCGGGTCCCTCAAACACAAAAGAAAAAGGTGTTACAGAAGGCGGCTTTCTCGGGGCCATCTTAGCACCGTTGGCCGCTTCCGTGTTGGGTCCAGTATTGGGTGGACTCTTCGGCCGACAATGAACCACACGAAAAAAATGGTCCTCGTCGAACCACGGTTCCTGCAAAACCTCCAATCCCCCTACCCTGTCCCACCTACGGTGAAGACCATAAACAGCCTCGATGGAGAGATGCAACAGATCTTAGAGAGACCGGGGTTAAGCGACAGTGAGAAGGTACAACGGTACAATGAGACGCTTCAACGGTACATGACGTTCATGGACCAATACAAACCCCTGTCTACCCCAGCAACAGCACCACCACCACCACCACCACCACCACCACGTGACAGACCGCTGACCTCAGCACCGCTCCAACAGCCGGGTGAGGTAGCCCCCACAGCCCCACAGTGGGTGGAAGACGAAGTGCTGAAGAGTGTACCTGCCTCGTTCAAGAAACAAGCTGGCCTGGTATTGCAACGGATGAAACAGAATCCTAACATGACTTGGAATGATAAAGGCGAACTCCTGGTACAGAATCAGGTGGTCCCCGGCACCCACATGACGGATTTAATGAATGATCTGATGCGTCAACGCAGATCGCACACCGATCCTCGAGGATGGGAGGTCTTCGCTCAAGGCTTGAAAGACATGCATGTACCACAGGAATTGGTGGGGAACCCCCACCGCTGGGCCTTTATGCAGCAAACCCAGCAATCACCGAGTGGCCCACTACCTTCTTGGGAAGTCGAATGGGAACCGGAGTCACCCCCAAAACACCACCACAACGGGCACTTTCTTTTCGCGCCTATAAAAAAACACCCTTGATCAAGACACCCCACATCTCCAGAGCCGTGACACGTAGCAAGTCACCGCGACGAACACGGCGCCGCACACAACCGCCCAAGGCGTGGAAGACCTATTAAAACCAACAGCAGCAGCAGGACAGCTCAGTCGCCATGTCTTACCTGACCCTACCCAGTAACAGTTCGCTGGATGTGTTTCCTGACAACACCGTGGCCAAGTACGTCACCCAGTTACCGCAACCGTTACATTTACCTGGACGCTGGGAATGTGCCCTCGTGGAGATTCAATACCCTTACTCGTGGTACAACGTGCGAGCCAATGAAGTGTGGTACGAGGTGACCTACGAAGGCAAAAACACCCGACTCAACCTGCCCGAAGGCCAATACGATACCCCCAAAGAGTTCATGGGTGGGCTGTCAAGACTGATGCATGATAAGGCGCTACGGGGGGTGACGGATAGTGCAACACGCCTGATAGCCTTGCGCTTCAAGAGAAACGTGTTCTTCGATGTCAACGTACACAGCGACAAGGCACAGCTTACCGTCACCGATACCGTGAATGTGAAACTCAGTCCTACACTACAGCAAATGCTGGGTTTCGATCTACAGACGTTCGCTGGTCCCAACCAACACCATGGCGAGATGCCGATGGATATGAAGCCGAGTATGTACGGACTCTACGTCTACTCGGACGTGGTGGACAACCACATCGTGGGCGATATCAACACACCTCTGTTACGGGTGGTCCCCATTAAAAAGACGTATGGCGATCAAGTCACCCACAGTTTCAACCATATCATGTACTTGCCCGTACGACATACCGACATCAACACGATCACGGTGGATATAAGAGATGACACGGGACGAGCGGTGGCATTCGAACGAGGAAAAGTAGTGCTGACACTTCATTTTCGACAAGCACGTGCTCCCCACTTTGCATAATGAAAGTACCTTACGAGTGCGATGCACGCAGCTATACCGACTATTATGCCCAACAGGCCGGGGGTGGCTTTCCGGTCTTCAGCGGTGCACGCATGCAACGAGGACATGGACTGGGGAGCATACTCGGCAGCATTGTGAAAACGTTCCTGCCCTTGGTGACGCGTGGGGTGAAAGCAATCGGCAAACAAGCGGTACGCAGTGGACTGCAAGTGGCCGGTGATGTCTTGGGGGTACGGCACCCCGACAAGCCTTGAAACGACGGGCCAAAGAAGCGGGAGGCGTCTTGGTGGCCAAAGCACAACGCACCGTAGGGAAAAAAAGAGCTGCCCCACCGAGATCACGCACCAGTCGACGACCGACCCAGCGACGACGCACATCCAAGAAGACCCGGGATATCTTTTCTTAAAACATGGCCTTAATCCACGCCGAGTCCTGCCCCTCCACCAACAGTGAATTTGATTTGTGGACCGTGCCGCCCACACAAACCAGTGCCGAACAAGGATTATGGGTGGAGCATCTCCCGCTCTCCAGCATCAACGAAACCGGGCCCATCGAGTTCACCATCAGTAATGCGGATACGGCCTATGTGGATTTAGCCCATACCTGCTTGTATGTGAAAGCCAAGGTGGTCAATGGAGCTGGCACGAGACTCGCTGACCAAGCAACGGTGGGCCCGACGAATCTCTGGCTGCACTCGATGTTTCAGCAGGTGGATATTTTTCTCAGCGACAAACTCATCGGTGACTCCACCAACACGTACCCCTATCGAGCCTACATCGAGACACTGTTGTCGTATGGCCGAGAGGCTAAAAAATCTCAGCTGACAACCGCTTTATTCTACAGGGACACGGCCGAGCACATGGACACGGCGGACAATGGGGATATAACAAACGGAAGGCTTTCACTGCGAACAGTGCCTCGGTGGATATGATGGGTCGACTGCATGCAGACATGTTCATGCAAGACCGGTACCTGTTGAACAAGATCCCCATCAAAATCCGACTGATACGGGCGCCTCCCACCTTCGCCTTGATGGCCACTAACGTAGAGGGCATGTAGCGGACTATAAGATTGTCATCCAAGACGCAGTCCTGTATGTCCGAAAAGTGAAACCGAATCCAGCCGTTCAATTGGGACACATGAAAGCCTTGGAAACAAAACCAGCCCAGTACCCTATCCGACGTGTGCAAACCAAAGTGTTCTCTGTGCCTGCTGAAAATATGGGCGCCAAAAAAGAAAACCTGTTCCTGGGGGAACTACCCAAGCGATTGATCCTGGCCTGTGTAGAAAATACCAGTTTCAGCGGAGCCTACCCAGAGAATCCGTTTGACTTTAAACATTTCGGCATCAATTTTGTGGCCCTGCATGTGGATGGACAACAGATGCCAGCCACGGCCTTAACACCGAACTTTGGGCGGAGGAATTTCATTCGAGCCTATCAGAGCCTGTTTACAGCCACCGGTCAAATAAACCAGGACGAAGGGAATATGATCAGTCAGGAGGACTACGCGAACGGATACACGTTGTTCTGTTTCGATCTGACCCCCACCTTAGAGAACGACCATCAGCTGGCTCTGGCCAAGCAAGGCAACTTACGGTTGGAAATCCACTTTGCACATGCCCTGCCGACCACCGTCAATGTGATCTGCTACGCCGAGTTTGACAACATCATTCAGGTGGACAAGGCGCGCAACGTCCTGTGTGACTTCTCCACCTAACATGGATACAGACCAGATAACCACCGTGCTGGAGAATGACCCAGAGACACGTAGGGTCTTTCAAGGGTGTTCGCCCGAGATGTGTTTCCATTAGACCGTATGTATCCGGCTGCTTA
>JAVTVY010042919.1:0-19242 GCA_036873755.1 Hanleya hanleyi | reverse complement strand
TCAACCTGATGAAGGACTTCCTGACGGCAGCTGCGCGTGCAGACGCGGACTTGATGGTATCTTCAGTCTTCATGTCCGCTATGTTTGTACACTTAAGGCGTCTTGCACTGTTTTCGGCCCTGCCTACGTATACTCCGGCCAGTGTAAGATCGACATTAAGGGAGCAGTCCCCCGCCTCAGGACTTCTGTTTGCCGGTGTACTACCTGAGCTGCAGAATGAAATGTCCGCTGCCAGGACCACACATTCTTACTTTGGTCCGCAACAGAGGAAGCGATTGGCCCCCGAGGCCGCGACGTCGTCTTCCTCGGCCCCGAAGAAAACTGCATCTTCAAGTTCTTCTTCCGGGGCTGGTGCCAAGAAGGATGTACCCTCCTCTTCGAAATCCGGCGGAGGTTCGAAGGGAGGGGGGAGCGGCCACTCTAAACGTGGTGGCGGAAAAGGGAAGTCCGCCAGAGCTTCCAAGAAATGAGGACACGGGCCATGCAGATGTGCTTTCTGCATGGCGAGACCGCACATTGCCGCTGTTCCCAATTCCACCAGATCCGGCGCTTCCGGTAGGCGGGAGACTTGTAAGGTTTTGGAGGAATTGGGAGGCAATCCAGGCGGATTCGTGGGTGTTGAACACCCTACGTCATGGGTATCGGCTGGAGTTCGCCACAACTCCCCGTTGACTACGTCACCCAGGGCGTCTCGAATTCCAGTGCGTCGGGAGCACCTGATGGAGATTCAGAGGTCCGTGGACAAGTTGGTAGTGAAGGGTGCAGCCATAGAACTTCCGCCAAACGATGTGTCCCCGGGCTTTTATTCTCCGGTGTTCCTGGTCCCCAAGAACACCACCGAAATGCGTATGGTTATAAACCTGCGTCGGTTGAACAAGGACTTCTTGGCCCCGCCTCCTCATTTTCGGATGGAGTCGTTCCGGTCTATTCGTTCGGCTCTGTTACAAGGGGATTGGATGACGTCTCTCGACCTCCAAGATGCATATCTGCATGTTCCGATCTACAGGGCTCATCACAAGTATCTGCGCTTCCTGGTTGGCAACCGGAAGTTTCAGTTACGCGTGCTCCCCTTCGGACTATCCACATCCCCTTGGGTCTTCACCAGAATTTTCAACCCGGTGGCGTCATTCCTGCACACGAGAGGTCTCAAGTACCACTTCTACCTCGACGATTCCCTACTACGGAATCAGTGCAGGGAGGAACTCCGCAAGGACACCAATTTCGTTTGGGAGATCCTTGTTGCTCTGGGCTATCTTCCTCACGAGGGCAAATCGGAGTTGACACCATCCCAGTCTCGAGTCTTTCTCGGAGTTTCCTACGACACCCTTTCAGCGTTAGCGAAACCTCCGGAAGACCGCTGGAAGAAAATTCTGACGTCGGTGCCGACGTTCCTGTCAGCATCGCACAGACGTGCTCTCCAGTTCGCTGCAATTATCGGCCTGTTAACATCAACTCAGGATGTAACACCTCGAGGTCGGTTGCAGCTTCGGCCGTTGATGATGCACCTCAACAACCATTGGCCGAAACGGCACCTGAATCCTACTGTCCCTGTGACAGAGGATGTCAAACGTCTCCTACGCTGGTGGCTGCAGCCGGAGAACGTGATGATAGGTGTCACCTTCCTACCCTTTCAGCCGTCCCGTCAACTGTTCACGGACGCATCGATGGAAGGATGGGGAGCACATTTGGGTTCGAGGTCAATATCCGGCTTGTGGAACGACAGCCAGAGGAAGCTACATATCAATGTATTGGAGTTCCAGGCCGTAACCCTGTCCATACAGAGATTGCTTCCAGACCTCAAGAACCAACGCTTGTTAGTAGCAACGGACAACACGACAGTCCTCGCCTACATAAACAAGCAGGGAGGGACTCACTCTCCCCAACTGCTGGATCAAGCACAGAAATTCTTCAGCCTGTGTTGGGACAACGGAATTTCTGTGCGAGCTCGCCACATTCCCGGTCATCTGAACGTCTTAGCCGATGCACTGTCCAGACCGAATCAGATAATAGCGACCGAATGGCAGCTCCACGAAGACATCCTAGCCCAGATGTCTCGGATATGGGAGACGCCGAACGTAGATCTGTTCGCCACCCGTTGGAACCATCTACTGCCGGCCTATGTGTCTCCCGTTCCGGATCCAGCAGCCCTAGCAGTCGACGCCCTGTCTTTGGACTGGTCCGACATGATTGCGTACGCCTACCCGCCGCCAGCAATCTTGTCACAAGTCCTCCGGAAGATCCAAGCACAGCCGTGCGTGGTCTACCTTGTGGCTCCGTGGTGGCCCACTCGCCCTTGGTTTCCAGACCTGATGGATCTTCTCATAGACGTACCTCGTCGGCTGCCGCTTTGGTGGAACCTGCTTCGTCAGCCGAGATCCAGCCTGTATCACTCGAATCCCGGTCTATTTCAACTGACCGCGTTCAAGTGCTCCAGCATCAGCTCGTTGAGGCTGGATTTTCTGTCCGAAAGGATGGTCCGGTCCACCAGAGCATCAACGACTGCGGTGTACCAGAACAAGTGGAAGTCCTTCGCTACCTGGTGTTTTGGACGTGGAATTGTTCCAACCTCTGCCACTGTTCACCAGGTAGCAGACTTCCTTTTGCATCTGTTCCATGACAGGCAGCTTGTTCCGGCCACGGTCGACGGCTATCGGTCCGCTATCTCCAGGGTACTTCAATTGACCACAGGTGTCAACCCATCACTCGACGTCAACCTTTCTGCCCTTCTTCGTTCCTTTCGGGTGGAGAGGCCTACTCCGACGCCGCAGCTTCCTAAATGGGATTTGGCTCTGGTTCTGAGACGGCTCTCTGAGCCGCCCTTCGAACCCATCGGCACCTGTGAGTTGAAGTTTCTATCTTACAAGACCGTATTTCTGATTGCCTTTGCCTCTGCCGCCCGCGTATCAGAAATCCATGCCTTGGACTTCAGGTCTTTGAGATACAACCCTAAGTGGACCTGGGTGGCGTTATCTACTCTCCCGGATTTTGTTGCGAAGAATCAGTCCCTCTACGACAATCTTCCGAGAGAGTTCGTCATCCCGGCTCTGTCCAACATCCTGTCCGCGGCTGTTGACGATGACAGAGTCTTGTGTCCCGTCAGAGCTCTCTCCTGTTACCTGGCACGTGTGGAGCATATGAGAGCTGGGCGGGTGCGTCTTTTCATCCCGTTTGGGCCCTCTTCCAAGCAGGAGATATCTAAAAATACTATATCTTCCTGGCTTGCCAAGACTATTCGTTTTGCGTACACGGACGTACCACCTGAGGTTATCTCCTTGTCCAAGGTCTCCGCCCATGAGGTCAGGGCCATGGCGGCATCCTGGCCTCTATGGACCAATAGATCCGTGTCCGACATAATGAGGGCCTGCTACTGGAGGAGTAATGTTACCTTCGTCTCACACTACCTCCGGGATCTGACGCTCCAACGACGGGACATCTTCTCACTGGGACCACTGGTGGCTGCCCAGTCAGTTGCGGACCCGTCTGTGCACTAGACCTCCTAGTGATTTTACCATTTTTTTAAAATCTGGTAAGTGTCTGCTCTCCCCAAATTTTCAAAAAAAGGGGGGGGGCGCGAGGTTTTGGTCTAGTGCTTGTCAGCCATTCACTAGGCCCGCTTATATGTATATATTAGGGCTGGGTGATGATATCGATGGCCATACCGTCATGTTATATGTCTTTATGGCACTCGATTATCTCGCTGACTCCTGTTTTGCCTTACGGCCTATGCTCGAGAACTTTTCTGTTTGACCACTATTTCCCTCCTCCTGCTATGATATTCTAGCAATAAGGTATGTGAAGGTAAGTTTTACAGCGTAGGAAATATGAAAAATTTGAAAATCAATTTTCCTATTTCTAAGCTAAAACTTACCTTCACATACTGTGATGGCCCTCCCAGCCTCCCCGCTAATGGGTTATTCACACTGCGATTGAATAGGAAAGAAGGAAGTGACGTGGTCAGACAGAGAGGATTCTGGGTACTCGCGCATGGGCATTGGGGCATTACAGGGACTATTTCTTTTGGTTCTGTGGTAAGGTTTTACAATGGGGCAATCGCGTAGGAACACGATAGCAATAAGGTATGTGAAGGTAAGTTTTAGCTTAGAAATAGGAAAATTGATTTTCAAATTTTTCATTTTCGCTATAACTGCCATATTTTTTAACTTATCATCTTCTGTAGAAAACTGCAGCATGGCCATAGACTTGATGTTCGAATAACGACGTCACTTTATGTCTCAGTTGTACGGTTTAAGCTGTGTTCTGGCGACAGGAAATGCGTCATCAGGACATAAAAGTCGGATACGCTTTGTCCGACGGGCATAATGCATGATGTAATTTTTTCTGACAATATTTAAAACTCTTATATTTAAAATATGAAAGTGGCTGGAATATCCGTTCGCCGAATATTGAAGAGAGAAGTTTGTCCGATAATCTTTGTCCGGGAGATCGATGTCCAAGTACAAGTCCATCGGACACTCCAGCCGGGGATAGACTTACCATTTGTGCCGTTTCATGAAGCTACAATTAGCGGTTTCCTAAATACGCGACCATCGGGTTTCGGCGCCGAGCGCCGATACAAAATCAAATAACACTAGAGATTGTTGGTACAATATCACGGTCTTTCCTTCTGTTGTCTTCAGTAATTTGAATACAGATTTGCAGAAAAGAGATATGTAAATTGGCGACCACTTTGTTGAATAAACTTCATTTATTGGCATAAAATCGCCGAAATTAGCCCGACTTGCTACAACGTTAAAACCAGTCGCGCTGTGTGTAGGCTGTTTGTTTGTAAACAGAGGCCAGACACCACGTGTTCGCTGACCTACATGCATGTCTGGAAAAGACAATCGGAACGTTTCATCATAGGCAAATGTAAACTGCCAGTTTCCGTCAAATAGTTCGCAAAATGAAATACATTCAGCTGAGACAGAAAAGCTTAAGTCGCTCCTGCAATCATGGTTATTATACCTTTCATGTTTACGGACAATTATCACTTGAACCAACATCAAACACATCCTGTCAAGCTTTTAACGGACTATATTCTCAACTGAGGCACCGATCCGAAACAACAACAAGATACAGTGGCAGAGATGCCGTTTCAATTACGTATTTTGGCGCGCGATTTTAGTCGACTGGGGATTGTTGTCAAATTAGTAAACGAATGCCTACCTCGTTTGCACCCTCCCATTCGTGCTTCATCTGGGAACATTCCACGTAAACGGCGACATCGAATACTCCCTCGTTTTAGGGACTTTAATCCTAGACACCTAAATGCCATCCCTGCCGAGCTCAGCTAAGTTCCTACGCTCCCCGTGAGAGGAACACTCGCGCGTATTTGAAGACAGACGCGCGCACTTCCGGCGAAGCAAATTATTGACCTTGTTTGTTTACGAACACCAGGATCGCTGGATCGCTAACCCTCTGTCTACCCTGTATTATGTCAAACTAACGGCTCTCTCGTAACTGTTCAAGTTTTCCACAATTACTGTGCCCGGTACGGAGTCATTGTCAACGAAAGAACACAGTATTGGAAGTAAGTGGCAGCACATTACAAGTTCGTAACTATTGCGGTTCAAGAGATAACAGGTTTACAAAATTGAGCCGGCCCCGTCATGTAACACGACTTTTATTTAATTGTGAACATTGGATGCCTCGAGTGTTACAGCCGAATCGCTATAGCGAAATTGACAACACCCATTGAATAGATGAAATCAACATATGACCATTTAACGGGTTAATAGTTCGGGAAATTTGAATTTTCAATATCTCTAAACCTATCAAAGCTATATTCTTGAAATTTCATAGGCAAATACATATATATATTCCCTCAAACATACCTAAAAATAGTGATGATTGGAGGAATACTTTTCGCAAAATTTGAAAAAAGCGTAAATTTCACAAATTCCTAATTATGTTCTATTCTTTCTGGTATATCTTGATGACTTCTAATGTTTTTCTGTTACGTCATATAATGACCTACATTCATGTGCAAATTTCAACTTGAAATTCCCAACAGTTTTCGAGTTATAACCCTGTAGTCGCAAAACTGTCGGTGACCATATCTCAAGAGCCAAGGTCAAGGTCAGGCTGAAAATGGAGTGACGTCATACTTGCATCATGGCGTACAAATGTACCAAATTACAGATTCCTGCATGTTGTAGTTTTTGAGAAAAACGCGAAAAACGTTTTTTACATTGTGCGATATTCAAGGTCAAGGTCACATCCGATCGTTTTATAACTAGCACCGAAAGAAAGACAATATTGTGCTTACTATTGTGTTATTGTTTCTTGCCTGTCAGCATGTTACTTTCTAAGTAAATGGAAGCCGTATTTTCGATATTTGGATGCTCATCACTTCAAAGATCAAGGTCAAAGCCGAATTCTGACACAAGTGCTGACCTTGTGACGTGATGTAGGTCACGTGACCTCATTTTCAGACTGATGGCATCAGCCGTTCACGATTTGACCGTCAAACTTTGCACTCATACTGAGACGCTCCCAGAGGTCAAATGTCAAATTTAGGGTCACGTACTTTTTGGCCATTAAAGTGTTCATTAATGTTACAAGAATCAATGCCGTATCTCATTTCCTTCTAAAATGACGTATTTTGAAAATCATCAAAGGGGAGATAACTACTGTTTCTTGTTACGTAACAATTCGAAAATATAACTACAGCATGGCCATATATAAGACTTACCAACCATCTACTTTCATTCAAATATGTTCTTCAGTTTTGCCTGTACATCGCTAACAAGGAAAACAGCACCAGGGGAGAGAACTCGAAAACTGCTTGTCTGACCTACTTATTTTGTTAGCTTATTTTGTTGGGTACATCTGCAAACTTTTACATTCTAAATGTCAGCTGCTTCGTCTTATGCGTTTGGTCAATATTCGCAAAATAGTGTTTTTATCAGAAAAGCCCATAGCTCAATAGGTCAAGGTCAAGGTCAAAATTGAATACTTGTACCAGAAACTTCAGCCTAGTATCCACAAATGAGCCAAATATCTAAGCTGTATATAAAACCGTTTAGCAGCTATTTCAAAAGTGAAATAATAATAAGAAGAAGAAGAAGAATAATAATCCGTAGAATAACAAAAGGTCTATCCATTGGAAATGGAAAGACCTAACTAGACATTGTTGGTACAATATCACGGTCTTTCCTTCTGTTGTCTTCAGTAATTTGAATACAGATTTGCAGAAAAGAGATATGTAAATTGGCGACCACTTCGTTGAATAAACTTGATTTATTTGCATAAAATTGCCGAAATTAGCCCGACTTGCTACAACGTTAAAACCAGTCGCGCTCTGTGTATAGGCTGTTTGTTTGTAAACAGAGGCCAGACACCACGTGTTCGCTGACCTACATGTATGTCTGGAAAAGACAATCGGAACGTTTCATCATAGGCAAATGTGCACTGCCAGTTTCCGTCAAATAGTTCGCATAGTGAAATACTTTCAGCTGAGACAGAAAAGCTTAAGTCGCTCCTGCAATCATGGATATTATACCTTTCATGTTTACGGACAATTATCACTTTAACCAACATCAAACACATCCTGTCAAGCTTTTAACGGACTATATTCTCAACTGAGGCACCGATCCGAAACAACAACAAGATACAGTGGCAGAGATGCCGTTTCAATTACGTATTTTGGCGCGCGATTTTAGTCGACTGGGGATTGTTATCAAATTAGTAAACGAATGCCTACCTTGTTTGCACCCTCCCATTCGTGCTTCAACTGGGAACATTCCACGTAAACGGCGACATCAAATACTCCCTCGTTTTAGGGACTTTAATCCTAGACACCTAAATGCCATCCCTGCCCAGCTCAGCTATTTTCCTACGCCCGCCGTGAGAGGAACACTCGCGCGTATTTGAAGACAGACGCGCGCACTTCCGATGAATCAAAATATTGACCTTGTTTGTTTTCGAAAACCAGGATCGCTAAGCCTCTGTTTGCGCTGTATTATCTCAAACTAAGCTAACGGCTTTCTAGTACCTGTTCAAGGTTTCCACAATAACTGTTGCGGGGCGGGGGGAGGGGGGAGGGGAGGGGAGCGATGTTAAAAGGAAGGAAATATAAACAAAAAATTTAAAAAAATCTCACACCCAGGATTCGAACTCAGATCCTCTAGCATTGAAGTCCCGTAACATGCCATTACGCTATTATATAGAATCGCTGAGAAAACGATTACGGAAAATAGTATCGACAGAATCTTGTTGAAAAGTTGCGCTCGCTCACACCTGACCACTTCTTTTGAAGATTCTGTCGGTTAAATTTCAAATCGAAATAGATATTTCGTTTGGACATTAACATGACATTATATGTAGAAAATTTCAAATCCGTAACTCCATTTGCTAAAATTTGCATATTTTGAGAAATTTTAATTTCGCTATAACTACCATATTTTTTAACTTATCATCTTCTGTAGAAAACTGCAGCATGGCCATAGACTTGATGTTCGAATAACGACGTCACTTTATGTCTCAGTTGTACGGTTTAAGCTGTGTTCTGGCGACAGGAAATGCGTCATCAGGACATAAAAGTCGGATACGCTTTGTCCGACGGGCATAATGCATGATGTAATTTTTTCTGACAATATTTAAAACTCTTATATTTAAAATATGAAAGTGGCTGGAATATCCGTTCGCCGAATATTGAAGAGAGAAGTTTGTCCGATAATCTTTGTCCGGGAGATCGATGTCCAAGTACAAGTCCATCGGACACTCCAGCCGGGGATAGACTTACCATTTGTGCAGTTTCATGAAGCTACAATTAGCGGTTTCCTAAATACGCGACCATCGGGTTTCGGCGCCGAGCGCCGATACAAAATCAAATAACACTAGACATTGTTGGTACAATATCATGGTCTTTCCTTGCCGTCCTCCAAAGGTATTATTTCGCTGTATTGTGATGTGGCATATACTACAAATACGGAGTGGAAGCATTTTCCGGAAAGTTTAATTTGCCAAGTTTGCGAGCGCCTTAGGTCGAGTGTGAATTTTCATCGTTACGTTATGTGCCGTTGTTCAAACAATTACAAAAAAGTTAAACGGTTGAACGTCTATTGTATTCTATTTGAGTCCCGCTCTATCTGGGCACTGAATATATGTCGCTCAATACTAATTGCGTCCGTGTTCATCAACATACTTCAAACAGCATGCTAATTGGGGGCGGAAATTGTATGCCTGCCTGCAACAACGCGAATGCATTCTTACTGTCAGTTCCAAACACACATACATATATATATTCCCTCAATCAAAACTGGTGACCTGTACCAGACACTTCAGTCTAGTATCCACAGATCGCGTGAAACAAGAACAGTTGCAGAGATGTCGTTTCAATTACGTATTTTGGCGCGCGATTTTAGTCGACTGGGTATTGTTCTAAAATTAGTAAACGAATGCCTACCTCGTTTGCACCGTCCATCCGTGGTTCATCTGGGAACATTCCACGTAAACGGCGACATCGAATACTCCCTCGTTTTAGGGACTTTAGCACCTAAATGCCATCCCTGTCGAGCAGCTAAGTTCCTACGCTGCAGCCGTGAGAGGAACACTCGCGCGTATTTGAAGACAGACGCGCGCACTTCCGGCGAAGCAAATTATTGACCTTGTTTGTTTACGAATACCAGGATCGCTGGATCGCTAACCCTCTGTCTACCCTGTATTATGTCAAACTAACGGCTCTCTCGTAACTGTTCAAGTTTTCCACAATTACTGTGCCCGGTACGGAGTCATTGTCAACGAAAGAACACAGTATTGGAAGTAAGTGGCAGCAAATTAGAAGTTCGTAACTATTGCGGTTCAAGAGATAAAAGGTTTACAAAATTGAGCCGGCCCCGTCATGTAACACGACGTTTACTTAATTGTGAACATTGGATGCCTCGAGTGTTACAGCCGAATCGCTATAGCGAAATTGACAACACCCATTGAATAGATGAAATCAACATATGACCATTTAACGGCTTAATAGTTCGGGAAATTTGAATTTTTAATATCTCTAAACCTATCATAGCTATATTCTTGAAATTTCATAGGCAAATACATATATATATTCCCTCAAACATACCTAAAAATAGTGATGATTGGATGAATACTTTTCGCAAAATTTGAATAAAGCGTAAATTTCACAAATTGCTAATTATGTTCTATTCTTTCTGGTATATCTTGATGGCTTCTAATGTTTTTCTGTTACGTCATATGATGACCTACATTCATGTGCAAATTCCAACTTGAAATTCCCAACAGTTTTCGAGTTATAACCCTGTAGTCGCAAAAACTGTCGGTGACCATATCTCAAGAAACAAGGTCAAGGTC
Organism: Hanleya hanleyi; assembly: GCA_036873755.1. Taxonomy (NCBI): domain Eukaryota; kingdom Metazoa; phylum Mollusca; class Polyplacophora; order Lepidopleurida; family Hanleyidae; genus Hanleya; species Hanleya hanleyi. The sequence goes on along the minus strand of JAVTVY010042919.1, from coordinate 8,925 downwards.
AAGTTGAAAATGCAGTGACGTCGTACCTGCATCATGGCGTACAAATGTACCAAATTACAGATTGCTGCCTGGTGTAGTTTTTGAGAAAAACGCGAAAAATGTTTTTTACATTCTGCGATATTCAAGGTCAAGGTCACTTCGGATCGTTTCATAACTAGCGCCAAAAGAAAGACACTATTATGCTTACTATTGTGTCATTGTTTCTTAGTTGTCAGTGTGTTACTTTTTCAGTAAATGGAAGCCGTATTTTCGATATTTGGATGCTCATCACTTCAAAGATCAAGGTCAAAGCCGAATTTTGACACAAGTGCTGACCTTATGACGTGATGTAGGTCACGTGACCTCATTTTCAGGCTGATGGCATCAGCCGTTCAAGATTTGACCGTCAAACTTTGCACTCATACTGAGACGCTCCCAGAGGTCAAAGGTCAAATTTAGGGTCACGTACTTTTTGGTCATTAACGTATTCATTAATGTTACAAGAATCAATGCCGTATCTCATTTCCTTACAAAATGACGTATTTTGAGAATCATTAAACGGGAGATAACTAATTTTTCTTGTTACGTAACAATTCAAAAATATAACTACAGCATGGCCATATGTAAGACTTACCAGCCATCAACTTTCTTTCACATATGTACTTTGGTTTTGACTGTACACTGACGACACGAAAAACAGCACCAGGGGAGAGAACTCGAAAACTGCTTGTCTGACCTACTTATTTTATTCGCTCAAATTGTTGAGTAAATCTTCAAACTTTTACATTCTATATTTCAGCTGCATCGTCTCGTACGTTTGGACAATATTCGCAAAATCAAATTTAAATTTACACGCCTATATCTTATTGGGTCAAGGTCAAGGTCAGTTGTCCAAATAATATGCATAACTTCAGACGTATATCTATCCGTGGGCCCAATATCTAAGCTCTACAGTGAGGCTTTGAGGACGTTTCGTTGGACACAAATTTGGATAGCATAATAATAATAATAACTAGACATTGTTGGTACAATGACACGGTCTTTCCTTCTGTTGTCTTCAGTAATTTGAATACAGATTTGCAGAAAAGCTTAAGTCTCCTGCAATCATGGTTATTATACCTTTCATGTTTACGGACAATTATCACTTGAACCAACATCAAACACATCCTGTCAAGCTTTTAACGGACTATATTCTCAACTGAGGCACCGATCCGAAACAACAACAAGATACAGTGGCAGAGATGCCGTTTCAATTACGTATTTTGGCGCGCGATTTTAGTCGACTGGGGATTGTTATCAAATTAGTAAACGAATGCCTACCTCGTTTGCACCGTCCATCCGTGGTTCATCTGGGAACATTCCACGTAAACGGCGACATCAAATACTCCCTCGTTTTAGGCACTTGAGAGGAACACTCGCGCGTATTTGAAGACAGACGCGCGCATTTCCGGCTAAGCAAATTATTCACCTTGTTTGTTTACGAATACCAGGATCGCTGGATCGCTAACCCTCTGTCTACCCTGTATTATGTCAAACTAACGGCTTTCTCTTAACTGTTTAAGTTTTCCACAATTACTGTTTCCGGTACGGAGTCATTGTCAACGAAAGAACACAGTATTGGAAGTAAGTGGCAGCAAATTAGAAGTTCGTAACTATTGCGGTTCAAGAGATAAAAGGTTTACAAAATTGAGCCGGCCCCGTCATGTAACACGACGTTTATTTAATTGCGAACATTGGATGCCTCGAGTGTTACAGCCGAATCGCTATAGCGAAATTGACAACACCCATTGAATAGATGAAATCAACATATGACCATTTAACGGCTTAATAGTTCGGAAAATTTGAATTTTTAATATGTCTAAACCTATCAAAGCTATACGGTATTCTTGAAATTTCATAGGTAAATACATATATATATTCCCTCAGTAGTGCCTAAAAATAGTGATGATTGGATGCATACTTTTCGCAAAACTTGAATACAGCGTAAATTTCGGAAATTGCTAATTATCTCCCAATCTTTCTGGTATCTTTTTATGGGCTCTACTGATGTTCTGTTACTTCTTGTAATGACCTACATTCATGTGCAAATTTCAACTTGAAATTTCCAACATTTTTCCAGTTATGGCGCTGTAGTCTCAAAACTATCCGTGTCCATATCTCAAAAACCAAGGTCAAGGTCATCTTCAAAATCCAGTGACGTAATACCTTTATTATGGGATACAAATGTTTTAAATTACAGATTCCTGCAAGTTGTAGTTTTCGAGAAAAGTACATGCAATGCTTTTTACATTTTGTGATATTCAAGGTGAAGGTCACATCGGATGGTTTTGTAATTAGCGCCAAAAGAAAGTCAATATTGTACTCAATATTGCATCATTGTTTTGTGACTGTCAGTGTGTTAGTTTTCCAGTAAATGTAAGCCGTATTTTCGATATTTGGATGCTCATCACTTCAAAGATCAAGGTCAAGGCCGAGTTCTGATACAAGTGCTGACCTTCTGACGTCATGTAGGTCACGTGACCTTATTTTCAGACTGATCGCATTGGCCGTTCAAGATTTGACCACCAAACTTTGAACTCATATAGCGACGCTTCTGGAGGTCAAAGGTCAAATTTAAGGTCACATTCTTTTCGTTCATTAAAGTGTTCATTAACCATAGGAGTATCAACGCCGTAGCTTATTTCCTTATAAAATACCAGGTTTTGAAAAACATTAAAAGGGAGATAACTACTTTTTCTTGTTACGTAACAATTCAAAAATATAACTACAGCATGGCCATATGTAACACTTACCAACCATCAACTTTCTTTTAGATATGTGCTTTAGTTTTGGCTGTACACTGTCCACACGAAAAACAGCACCAGGGGAGAGAACTCGAAAAACCGCTTGTTTGACCTACTTATTTTATTGGTTATTTTGTTGGGTGTATCTGCAAACTTTCACATTTCAAATTTCAGCTGCATGGCCTTATGCGTTTGGTCAATATTCGCAAAATGGTGTTTTTATCAAAAAAGCCCATAGCTCAATAGGTCAAGGTCAAGGTCAAAATTGAACACCTGTACCAGAAACTTCAGCCCGGTATCTACACATGTCCCAAATATCTAAGCTGTATATCAAGCCGTTTAGCCGCTATTGCAAAAGTGGAATAATAATAATAATAATCCGTAGAATAACAAAAGGTCTATCCATTGGAAATGGAAAGACCTAACTAGACATTGTTGGTACAATGGCACGGTCTTTCCATGAAGTCCCCAAAAGGTATCCTTCGTTGGAAACTCATGTCATGTTGCATAGGCGATGTCGATATAATGATAATTGAACACATCAAACTAACGTCTTTATCGTAACTTTTCAAGTTTTCCCGAATTACTTTTCTCTGTACGGAGCTATTGTCAACGAAAGAACTCATTATAGGAAGTAACAGGCAACAAATTAGAAATCCGTATCTATTGCGGTTCAAGAGATAAAAGGTTTCCAAAATTGAGCCGGCCCCGTCATGTAAGACGACATTTATTTAATTACGAACACCGGATGCCTCGAGTGCTACAGCCGAATCGCTATAGCGAAATTGACAACTTCCATTGAATAGATGAAATCAACATGTGACCATTTAACGGCTTAATATTTCGGGGAATTTGAATTTTTAATATCTCTAAACCTATCGAAGCTATATTCTTGAAATTTCATAGCCAAATACATATATATATTCCCTCAATGTCCTATTAATTTGGTGCGGATTGGAGTTGTAGTTTCGCCATGGCATCAAAAAAGTGAAAATTTTGAATTTTGTCAAATATCTCCTACACTTTCTGTACAATTTTTCCTGTTCTAGTACTTTTCTGTGACGTCATGTAATGACCTATATTTATATGCAAATTTCAAGTCCGGGTGTGGAATAGTTTTCTCGTCACAGCCCTTCAAGTGTGAAAATGTAAAGGGTCATTACTCTGGAACCAAGGTCAAGGTCAGGTCAAATTTTTTATGACTTCATTCCTGAGTGATGCGGAACATCTGAGCTGAATTACAGATTCCTAGTCCTTATATTTGTCACAGAAATCAAGGAAATCACTTTTGGTATCAGGTGATATTCAAGGTCAAGGTCACATCGGATCGTTTTCTTTTTACTGTCAAACGAAAGACCATCAAACGTTCTTTCCTCAGTCGTAGTATGATGGCTGCCAGTGACTTACTTTTCAAGTAAATGGAAGCCGTATTCTCCATATTTAGATGCTTACCACTTCAAAGGTCAAGGCCAAGGCCGAGTTCTGACACAAATTCTGACCTTGAGACATCATGTAGATCATGTGACCTTATTTTCAGGCTGATCGCATAAGCCGTTCAAGAGTTGACCCCTGAACTTTGCACTCATATAGAAACGTTCCTGGAGGTCAAAGGTCAAATTTAAGGTCACACACGTTTTAGTCATTAAAGTGTTCATTAATGTTACAAGAATCAATGCCGTAGCTCATTTCTTTACAAAATGACGTATTTTGAGAATCATTAAAGGGGAGATAACTACTTTTTCTTGTTACGTAACAATTCAAAAATATAACTACAGCATGGCCATATGTAACACTTACCAACCTTCAAGTTTCTTTAGATATGTTCTTTAGTTTTGGCTGTACACAGCCCACACGAAAAACAGCACCAGGGGAGAGAACTCGAAAACTGCTTGTCTGACCTACTTATTTTATTTGCTCATTTTGTTGAGAAAAACTTCAAACACATGCTTTCCAAATGTCAACTTGGTCTTCCAATGCATTTGCTCAATATTCGCAAAATAAAATTTAACTTTGCTCGCCTATATCTCATTAGGTCAAGGTCAAGGTCAGTTGTCCAGATAATATGCATAACTTCGGACGTATATCTAACCGTGTACCCAATATCTAAGCTCTACAGTGAGGCTTTGAGGACGTTTCGTTGTGTACAAATTTGGATAGCATAATAATAATAATAATAATAAAAATCAGTAGAATAACAATAGGTCTATCCATTGGAAATGGAAAGACCTAATAATCGGTAGAATAACAAAAGGTCTATCCATTGGAAATGGAAAGACCTAATAAAACTTTATTTCAAGAGGGTAAAGTACAAATGTACGCTCAGTCAACAAACAATGCTGATCTTCCCTGAGTCCCTCACACACAAAACATTCACACTTCATTCATATCACAATCAAATGGAAGCAAGAAGGATTACATTCATATGAACAATAGAAAACTACATGTATATACTTATACAATTTGGTATGCATCACTGTGAACGCAATACAGGCAAAGGAGCATAATTATGCAATCTAGGGATTAAGAAGATAATTGTTGCACAAACAAGGTTTTAAAGCTCTGTACAGAGGAAGCATTTTGTGTATTGGCTGGCAGGAAATTCCACAGGACCGGTCCGGAATATATTAGGCTTTTCTTAAACAGCTCAGTATGGGGGAAGGGAACTTTGAGAGTGTTTGTAGCAGAAGATCTCAGAGTTCTTTGACCAATGTTATCAGTGAATAGATTTTTCATGTAATCTGGGTAATACCCATTGAGTGATTTGTATACAGTTACACCTTTATTGAGTTTAACCAAATTAAATACTGTTTGCCACTGTAGCATGTTAAAAAGTTGAGCAGAAGGAGTATGTTTTGTTTTGTCTAAGATCAAACGTGCTGCAGTCTTTTGCAGTTTATGTATCCTGTTCAGTAGTTGGTTTGAGCAATTACCCCAGATACTAATACAGTTATTAATATGGGGGGATATGTATCCAATGTAGAATAAAAGTCGCATATTCTGTGGGATTAGACTCTTATGTTTCCTCAGGACAGACAGTAATCTAGAAACAGTAGTACAAATATGATCTACATGAGATTGCCAAGACAGAGTTTTATCTAAATGTAGACCAAGCAATTTTTGATGGTCAACTCTTTCAATAAGGATGCCATTGATTGTGACATTGAAAGATTCCTTACCACATTGCTTTAACTTTTGGGATGACCCTATTAACATTGCTTTAGTTTTACTTGGATTAATAATCATTTTGTTTTCAGAGCACCATGTTTTTGCCTTAATCATATTTTTGTTAACTTTTGCTTCAAGTACTTTTAATGATTTTGAAGATGTGTGAATAGTGGTGTCATCAGCATATGTCTCAACGTCACAATCACTAATGTGCAAAACAAAATCATTGAGAAACAAAATAAACAGTAGCGGACCAAGTATGGACCCTTGGGGTACACCAGTTTTAACAGTCAATGGCTCAGATAAAGTTTTACCAAGTGATACACATTGAAATCGAGAATTCAAGTAAGACGACATCCATTTTAGTGCTTTTTGATCAAACCCATAAATCTTAAGCTTTTTTAACAGGAGGTTGTGATCTATCAGATCGAATGCTTTTCGGAAGTCAATCATGACTGAACCAACAATTTCTTCATTGTCAAGTGCATGTAGCCATTTTTCAGTGAGTCTTGTTAAAGCCAGGAAACAGGAGTGTCGAGGCCTGAAACCTGATTGGGAGTCACTGAGCAAATCATGGGATGTTATATACGTATATAACCAGTCATGCACATGTCTTTCTAGAATTTTAGAGAGTATTGGTAAAATTGATATAGGACGGTAATTCTCAGCTTTGTTTACAGACCCATTTTTGTGAAGCGGATATACTTTAGATTTTTTCCAGTTGTTTGGGAATATGCCAGTAGAAATACTTAGGTTTAGTATTTTTGCCACATGTAGGGTGATTACATCTGCACACATTTTCAGGAATTTTGGACTCAAGGTATCAAGACCTGTACTTTTAGTGATATCAAGTGTAGCTAAGTAGCTGAAAACATAGTTTTCTGATACTGGTGGGATGGAAAATGTATTTCCTGGGGGTAGTTTTTCAGAAACAAAGTCTTGCAGTTTTTTCAAAGAAGGTGATGGATCTAAGTTGTTATTTGGTAATAGCCTTTCAGCAGAATCTATGAAAAATCTGTTGAGTTCATTAGCAATATCATAGGGATCTGTGTACAGTTTCTTGTCATCTATTATTGAAGTGGGTGAGGATTGTGTAGGTTTGGGATTAAATTTTTTAATGATTTCCCAGGGGTTATTGTTTTTGCTGTCCTGAATTAGAGTTTTGAAGTAGTCTTGTTTTGCTTTGTGTATAAGGCTATTCACTGAGTTTTTTGACCGTTTGTTTAAGCTGCCATTGCTATGTTTGGATGACTTATCTCTTCCTTTCATTGCGTGAAGAATTTCCTCATTCAACCATTCAGGCTGTTTCACTCGTTTTTGCCTAATAGGAGCATGTTGTTCAAGGATTTTGAGAAAGGATGTGGACCGGGTGTCAAGCGCCTCATCCGGAGTAGTACACTCATACAAAGATGTCCAATTCTCAGCTAAAACTAAAAGATCATTGCGGAAACAATTTGGATCAAAATTATTCATTGCCCTGTATGTCATCAATTTATGAGAGTGAGTTTTAGACTTGTGGTTGCATTTTCGGGAGATGAAAATGGCTTTATGATCACTAAATGAGTGCATTAGCTCTTTAAGCTCTGCAGGCTGTGCAAATGGCCTTGTGTAGACTGAGTGTTTTGAAAGCAAAGCACTGATTGGAATAACATTGAAGATGGTTCCTCCAATTTTTGTATCGTAGCAACAGACAAGTTTCTAGCAAACGATTGAACCTTCTATACGTACAAGGTGATGCTGAACCTGTTCTACGCATAAAAAGGTGATGATGTCAAACAAATCGGATACACTCCCCCTGTATATATTTTGGCACCACTGAAACCTAACAATCTGGGAGCATGAATGCAGTCAAGAGGTTTCCATTTACATGATGGAAGTTGGTGTGTCAGATATAAAATAAATAGAATAGCAGGTTGGAGTTGTAAGGCAGAAAACTTTGCTATTATCGACATATCGTTCCCTATCGATCGACATGCAAATTTGTAAATATTCCTTCATAATCAAGGAAAAATATTAAAGTGTACCTGTGGTACATGTACTTATTTAAGTGCATGTCATATTCAATACGATGTCAATAACAAAACGTAATAAAGTTTTCCCCCAACATTTCACTCGTATTCTGCCTCCGGGGATTTAAAAGAACTTTTCTGTTTTGAGTCGATCTCACTTTTTTTGTATGGTGAGCAAAATGAATGTAGAAACTTTGGGCCTTGCCAAAATCATCTGTTCAGCAAGAATCTGAATTCATCACAGCTTTCTTCGCCCTGCTAACATGCTAATAGACTTCATCTTTGGGAATCATTGTCATCTTTGGGCATATCCCAGTCTACATGAGTCTGCTCTATGTATGCTCAGCATGCTAAGCGTAATCACGAAGTTTAGAAACGGGAGTTGAAATGTTAAAAAAACAATTACCTGTCTCCGGTGACGTCTAAGAACAATTTCTATTTGTCAGGCTACTGTTGGGAAAAAATGTTCCAGTTCAGCATCTGTTTATAGAGGCCTGATTAGTTTAATTTGTGTCTAAATAATAATGCATTAATTAATGTGAATATTTGCAGTTTTCTGCATTCAATTTTTGATACCTGTCTCCTGCAAAAAGAATACCTGTCAGAGACGAGTGGACAGGTGTTAATTTCAAGCCCTGCCTAAGGCCTGTCAGGGGAGCATTCAAGTATTATGTATTCAAACAAATACTGATATTCTCAGAATACACAAGCTAAACATATCAATGCAGTGTGGTACATTTATACATGTAGTCAGTAAAGCAGTTAGCGAATTGAATTGAACATCAGTAGAGGGTAATTTCAAAAGGGTTTATTTCAGTAAAGACATTGATCTTTCTTTCAGATCTGACCTGCAGCCATGGCGATGCGTGATTTGGTGGAGGCAGAGTGTGGAGGCTCTAATGCCCTGATGAAACTGACCAGTCATTTCACACAGGACAGGGCTTTAAGACAGGTATTTACCATTTTCTCAAATTATGGGAAGTTATCCT